>RJWJ010004687.1:0-34238 GCA_004363605.1 Indri indri
TTTCTTTTTTTGATGCATCCTTTCCTGGTTTTGGTATCAGAGTTATGTTGGCTTCATAAAACGTGTTGGGGAGGAGTCCATCCTTCTCGATGTTGTGGAATAATTTGTGCAGGATGGGCACCAGTTCTTCTTTGTAGGTGTGGTAAAATTCGGGTGTGAAACCATCTGGTCCGGGACTTTTCTTTTTTGGGATTTTTTTTATTGCTGTTTCAATTTCAGTCCTTGATATTGGTCTGTTCAGGAATTCTATTTCTTCCTCGTTGAGCCTAGGGAGGCTGTGTGTTTCCAAAAATTTGTCCATTTCCTCCACGTTTTCCAGTTTGTGTGCATAGAGATTTTTGTAATATTCATAAATTATATCTTGAATCTCCTGGGCATCAGTTTAACTTCTCCTTTTTTGTTCCTGAGGGAGCATATCAGACATTTTTCTTTTCTGTTTAGCCAGGGGCGTGTCAATTTTGCTTACTTTTTCAAAGAACCAGCTTTTTGTTTCATTAATCTTCCATATGGTTTCCCTGTTGCCAATTTCATTAAGCTCTGATTTGATCTTAATAATTTCCCTTCTTCTGCTGGGTCTGGGTTTGGTCTGACATATACAGGACATTCAACCCCAAAACCACAGAATATGCATTCTTCTCAACAGCTCATGGGACCTTCTCTAAAATTGACCATATACTAGGACACAAAGAAAGCCTCAAAAAATTTAACAAAATAGAAATTATACCATGCATCTTCTCAGATCACAGTGCGATAAAAATAGAGATCAACCCCAGCAGAAACACTCATCTCTATACAAAGTCATGGAAACTAAACAACTCTCTGCTGAACAATTCCTTCATAAATGACGAAATAAAAATGGAAAATGAAAGATTCTTTGAACTAAATGACAAAGGTGACACAAGTTACCAAAATCTGTGGGACACAGCCAAAGCAGTCCTGAGAGGAAAGTTTATCTCCATAAATGCTTATATCCAAAAGTCAAAAAGAACACGAACAGACAACCTAATGAATCGACTCAAAGAACTGGAAAAAAGAGTTTCACTTTTTGAATGAGAGCATAAATCTGGGTACCACCTTCCCAGTGGAGAAGAAGACATGTGAAACTATGTTTTTAAATGGTGTATAGATATTCTCTTAATGGAATTCAGCAATTGAAGAAGCATTTATTCCAGAAAACCTACCGAACGTTAGTAAGAACAGCAAGTCTGTGGCACTTGAGCCATAAGCTGGTACTTCCTTCCATCCTGTCCTAGCTCAGCTTGATAAAATCCTTATTCTGGGTGATTATGGCAAATTAGATATAGATTTCTCTTCCCTCTGGTCCCAATCAAGGGATACTGTGTCTTAGTAGGAGGGCCAGGCAATCCGCATTTCTCATCTCTTCCAATTGCATTTTTAAGAGTCTAAATTACTGGTGAATGAAATCAATATGTCAGCAGCTCCCTTCCCCTACACGGCCCACACCTGCTTTACCTCAGTAATTGTAGAATGAGCACACTGAGGCCCCGATTCCTCTCACCCTAGGTCATCAGTGAAGTAGATGTTGTACACAAAAAAAGATGAGCCAATAAGACCAGAAGCTACTGCCCTCCTCAATACTTATAGTTTTAGCTCTCAGATTTTCCCAGGAGAAAAAGCAGTCCATAAGAATAGAGAGCTCCCAAGTTCACTCCAAATGAGTTGTCTTTATTTGAAACAAAATATGGGGAAGTTCAAGACTAAGGTGCACTTACAAATAATACCTGTTCTGAATTAATAGCGACAAGCTAAACCATAAGCCACCTAGTTCAATAGAAGAACCAGGGAATGAAACAGCTAAGAAAATCCCTCCTGGCACCAGAGAAAAACCTGAGAAATGGCTTAAGGAACTATCCCTGAAAATGAGTCAAAATTTAGTTAAATCAAATGTGGAACAATTTATGCCGCAGAGAATTGTCAAAAAATAATAACGTAACTATCTAGAAATTAGTTTATTAAGCACACCAACATATATGTAAGTACTAGAAGGAAAGAATAGAAAGAAAGATACAGGAACATATTGTAATAAATAACAGCTGAAAACTTCTCAAATTTTATGAAAAACATTATCAGCATATCCAAGATGCTCAACAAACTCCAAGTAGGTTAAACATAAAGAGATCCAGGACAGACATATAATAGTAAAAACACTGAAAGCTGAAGACAAAAAAAAAAAAAAAAAAAAATTGAAATCAGCAAGAAAAAAGTGACCCATTTCTTACAAGGGACCCTCACTATGATTAATATTTGACTTACTGTATGAAAAATTGAAACCACAAAGAAATGGGAAGTTGTCTGGACAACAGCAATATGGTGGAATAAAACTTTCCAGTGCTCTTTCCTCAGCAGAAACGTCAATTTAAACAACTATCCGTGCACAAAATGCCTTCCCAAGAGCTAAAAAAAACAAAACAAAACAAACAAAAAAAAACAAGTAAAACTTTCAGCATCTGGATGGATCACAGAAATAAGAAAAGATGCATTGGACAGCATAACGAGGATAGTTGTACATTATCTGTGTCACTCCTCCCCAAACCCCAGACAGCACAGCATGGGGAGAGACACTGTCCACTTGGAGGAATGAGATGAAAGTGAGCACCAGATTTTCTCTTGGACTTCAACACTAGGCCTGCCACAGTAAAATCCCACTGCAAGCAATCCTCCAGGGCCCCCAAACAACACGATGATACCTGTGGATTGAGCCTCCACACCTATCCCAATACCAAGTGGAACCCCACAGCCCCAAGCCCCAGACCTGCCTGTCAGACTCAGTCTCTGGTCCAAACCAACTGTTGAGCAGAATTTAGCAGCCTCAGACTTACAGCTGGCATTACCACTAATCCAACTCCAGTAACCCTAGGCTTCTCGCCTTCCCCAATGTCAAGCCATGCCCAATAGACTCAGGCTGTAGGCCCACCTCACAGACTCAATCTCCAAGTTTGCTACAGATCTAGGCTTGCCCCACTGGCACTGGGGTCTGGACCACTCCCCGCATGGGGCTGGCTCCCACAACCCCAGGCTTTAGGTCTGTCCCAGCACTATGCTGGTCCTCACAGCTCTAGTCATCAGGCTAGCACTTGTGAGCCCTGAATCCAAGCTGGTCCCTGTGAATACAGATTCTAGTCCTTTATAGCATCAGGTCAGGCCCTGCAGCCCCAGATTTGAGGTCTACCAGAGGTTTTGAATCAGCCCAGAACCATGTCAGCCCACACAGCCTCAGGGTTCAGGCTTGACCCAGTGCTAGGTCAGCACCTCTTGGCTGAATTTTATGGACACAGGCTCTAGGAGCACCCCCATCAACTCAGTTTCCAGGCCAGCTCTGCAGTCCCAGGAGCCAGGCCAGCTTTTATGGATGCAGCCTACAGACCAGCACCTATGTATACGGCCTCTAGGCTGGTCTCCACAGCACCAGGATCCAGACTAGCCCTGGTGCCTAGAGGTATTAGACTGCACCTTGCAATCCTAAGCTCCAGACCAGCCCCCATGGAAACAGCATTCACACAGTTCCTCAACATAAGGCCAGTTCCAGGTTCTAGGCTGGTCCCAGTGGTTCCAGGTTTCAGTGGACCTAGAGTTTTCACTTACTCCAGCAGATCCAAGGTCCAGGCTAATTCCAGTAGACTTAATTACCAGGCCAGTCCCATGGACTTAGGCTCTAAGATCACACTCATAGACCCAGGCTCCAGGTAAGTCTTCATGAACACAAGACTCAGGCATCAGGCCCATCACTCCCATGGACCCATGTATTAAGCTCATTCCAGCATCTGGATGGTCATTTTGTACTCAAGCTTAAGGCCCACCTCAGGGCTAGGCCAGCACTTGTGGGCATAGGCTTTAAGTATATCCATATGGATATAATTTCCAGGCCTACCTTCATGGATCTAGGCTCGAGACCTACCCTATACACTCAATCATGAAGGCTACCTCAGTCAATACAGGCTCTGAGCTCAAACCTGAAGTCTCAGGATCCAGATCTGCCCACCTGCTGACCAAGGCAATAGGCCAGCCTGTTCAAGGACTCCATTAGCAAGCCTACCCATAGGATACGCAAGATGGCTTGCCCAAAATCTCTGGATGAGCTGACTGGTGAAGGCCTTTACCAGACAAATCTAGTCTGTAAAAACTGCAGTAAGTCCCTACTTCTTCAAATGTATGGACATCAGTGAAAAACCACAAGAATCATAAATAATCAGACAAACATTATACTACCAAAGGAGCAAAATAAAGCTGCAGTGACAGACCATAAAGGAATGGACATTTATGAAATGCCTGAGAAAGTATTCAAAATAATTTTTTTATTTGAGCTCAGTGGACTTCAAAAAAATACAAAGAAAAAATTCAACAAAATCAGAAAAAAAAATGAAAGACCAAAATGTGAAATTTAACGGAAAGATAAAAATTATGAAAAAATAATCAAACAAAAATTCAGAAGCAGAAAAATACAATGAACAAAATGTAAAATGCAACAGAGAACATCAACAGCAGGACTGATCAAGTATGGAAAGAGAATTTTGAACTTGAGGAAAGGTTATATGAAAATATGCCATCAAAGGAGAAAAAAAGAAAAATAATAAGAAGGAATGGGCCAGGCATGGTGGCTCATGCTTGTAATCCTAGCACTACTGGAGGCTGAGGTGGGAGGATCACTCAAGGTCAGGATTTCAAGATCAGCTTGAGCAATAGTGAGACCCCATCTCTACTAAAAATAGAAAGAAATTAGCTGAACAACTAAAAATATATAGAAAAAATTAGCCGGGCATGGTGGCACATACCTGTAGTCCCAGCTACTCAGGAGGCTGAGACAGTAGGATTGCTTAAGCCCAGGAGTTTGAGGTTGCTGTGAGCTAGGCTAATGCCACAGCACTCTATCCCAGGCAACAGAGCGAAACTATGTCTCCATAAAGAAAAAAAAAAAAAAAAGAGAGAGAGAGAGAGAGAGAATGAGATGGAAAGCTTATAGGATATATGGAACAGCATCAAAAGAGAAACTATTTAAATTATAGGAATTCAAGAAGAAGAAGACAGACACAAAAATGTAGAAAACTTTTTTAAAGAAAGAATATAACAGAAAACTTTCTCAACATGGGGAATCATGTCAATGACCAGGTCAACGAACTAAAGGATTCCGATCAGATTCAATCCAAACAAAACTACATCAAGACATATTATAAATAGTCAAAAATCAAAGACAAAGAGAATACTGAAAATAGGGGAAAAAAAGACACAAATGAAATATAAGGGAGTTTCAGTAAGAATAGCAGCAAACTTCTCAGCAGAAATATTGCGGTACATGAGAGAGTGGGATGATATATTCAAAGTGCTAAAGGAAAAAAAAAAAAACCAAAAAACACAAGAACAAAAAAACCCTGCCAATGAACAATACTTTACCAGATAAAGCTGTGCTTCAGAAATAAAGAAAAGATCAAGACTCCTCCAGAAAAAAAAAGGCTGAGGGAGTATACCATCAACAAATACATCATACGAGAAACGTTAAAGGCAGTTCTTCAAGGTGAAAGAAAAGAACAATAATTGGTAACATAAAAACATATTGCAGTTTAAAGCTCACTAGTAAAAATAAATACACAGTAAAATTCATGTACTCTAATACTGCAATGGTGGTTTTTAAATCACTTATATGTTTAGTATAAAGATTAAAAGAAGAATAAATCTATTAAATATAATAGTTATAGTAATTTGACAAGAGACACAGTATATAAAGATGTAAATTGTGATGTCAAAAACGTAGCATATATGGTAAATGGAGTGAAAATGTTGGGTTCTTTTTGTGAAAAAGTTAAGGTGTTACCAGCTAAAATAACCTGTTATAACTATAAGGTGTTTCATGGTAACCTCATGGCAACCACAAAGCATACATTTATAGTACATACACAAAAGATAAAAGGTAAGAAATCAAAATAACAGTAGGAAACATAACCTCACCACAAAGGAAGACAGTAAGAGGGGAAGAAATGAACACAGCATCTACAGACAATGAAAAAGCAATTGACACACTGGCAATAGTCAGTCCTTACCTATCAATGATTACTTTGAATGTAAATGTATTAAAGACTGCAATCAAAAGACAAAGATTGGCTAAATGAATTAAAAAGAAAAAACTAGACCCAACCCACATTTAGTCTATAAGAAGCACACTTCACCTTTAAAGGCACACATGGATTGGGAAAAATGAATGGAAAAAAAATACTTATGCAAATATAAGTCAAAAGAGAGCAGGGGTATCTATACTTATGTCACATAAAATAGACTATAAGAAAAAAATGTAAGAGACAAGAAGGCTATTTTACAATAATGTGGGGTCAATTTATTAAACTAATATAAAAATTGTGAATACATATATATTCAACATCAGAGTATCTAAATATATAAAGCAAATATTAATAGATTCAAAGTGAGAGATAGATGGAAATACAATAACAGTACAAGACATCAATAATCCACTTTCAATAATGAAAACAACATCCAGACAAAAAATCAATAAGTTCTTAGTAGACTCGAACAATAGTATAGACCAAATGGACTAAACAGACATACACAGAACATTTCATCCAACAATAGAATACGCATTCTTCTCAAGTCCACATGGAAAAATCTTCAGGATAGATTTCATGTTAGGCCACAAAACAAGTCTTAACAAATTGAAAAAGGCTGAAATTATATATTTTCTTTTTTTTTTATTTCAGGGTATTATGAGGATACAAACATTATGGTTACATTTTATGTCTTTGCCTCACCCAAGCAAGGGTTAGAGGCATGCCCTTCCTCTCTACAATGCTCCCCGTGTCCTTAGCTGTGGGTTTACTCCCCCATCCCCCTAATCCCTGGAGAATATTACTGCCACTTGAGCACCCTAGTGTTCATCAGTTAGTACCAATTTGATGGCAAGTACAAGTGGAGCCCATTCTTCCAATCTTGTGATACCTCACCTCGGATAACGGGCTCAAGTTCAGACGACAATTATATAAAACTGGAAATCAATAACGTGACAAATTTTAGAAAATTTACAAATAATTGTAAATTAAACAACATGCTCCTGAACAACCAATGGGTCAAAAATATTTAAAAGGGAAGTTAAAAATATATCGAGGCATTCTGTAGGTTGTCTATTCACTCTAATGATAGTTTCCTTTACTGTGCAGAAGCTTTTTAATTTGATCAGGTCCCATTTATTTATTTTTGTTGCTGCTGTGATTGCTTTGGGGGTCTTCTTCATAAATTATTACCTAGGCTGGTGCTTTCTACACATCCGATAAAGGGCTGATAACAAGAATCTATATAGAACTTAAGAAAATCAACAAGAAAAAATTGAACAAACCCATCAATATGAATGGGCAAAGGATATGAACAGAAACTTTTATAAAGAAGACAGAATAATGGCCAGAAAACATATAAAAAAGTGCTCAACATCTCTAATCATTAGGGAAATGCGAATCAAAACTACAATGAGATATCACCTAATTCCAGTGACAATGGCCTTTATCAAAAAGTCCCAAAAAAACAAATGCTGGCGTGGATGTGGAGAGAATGGAACACTATTACCTGCTGGTGGGACTGCAAATTAGTACAAACCCTGTGGAAAGTAATTTATAGATACCTCAAATAGCTAAAAATAGAAATATCATTTGATCCAGCAATCCCACTACTAGGCATCTATCCAAAGGGGGGAAAAAAAAGACGTTCTATAATAAAGACATCTGCACTTGAATGTTTATAGTAGCACAATTCACAATTGCAAAGATGTAGAAACAACCCAAGTGCCCATCAATACATGAGTAGATTAATAAAATGTGGTATATGTATACCATGGAGTACTATTCAGCTACAAGAAACAATGGTGAGCTAGCACCTCTTATACTATCCTGGATAGAGATTGAGCCCATCCTTCGAAGTGAGGTATTGCTTTCCACAAGGATGGAAAACCATGCACCACATGTACTCACCATCATATTGGTATTAACTCATCAACACTAAGGTGTTCACATGGTAGTAATACTCATTGGCTGCCGGTCAGGTGCAGGGGTGGGTAAACCTACAACTAACAGAAGCGGAGTGCACTGTACAGGGGAAGGACATGCTTGTAGCCCTGTCTTGGGTGAGGCAAACACATTACATGTAACCAAAGTGTTTGTACCCCCATAATATCTTGAATTTAAAAATAAAGCATTCTCAAAAAATTCCTTCTGGATAATATTTTTTTACGTACTTTATTTGAACATGTTTCTTCTTTCAATCTGTATAACTGACCCTTTAAATTAATTGTTTCCCACATTTGGCCCTAAAATGTTTTTATTTTGGAAATGACAAAATGCTATATATAAATGAAAAAAGTACCAATCCGCATGCTTAATTATTTTGCTTTCATCTGAAACAATGATGTTGCTATAGATATTATTGTTTTGCATCACTGTAAATATCTTGAAAAATCAATACCATCTTTTAAAAAGACATTGAATTTTCAACAGTGATGTCAGAAGCAATGGAAGCTGTGACAATTATTACATCTCAAACTGATTTTTGGACATTGCTTTGGCTACCTCAACATTTGCTTCATCTTTGCTTTCAGGCTGATCCCCCCCCCCCAAAAAAAAATCAGACCATATTCATAAAATGGATGTGGCCTCAGCCTCCTGTGTTTGCTTTCCCAATAAAATTATGTGCCTATGAAAGGAAAGCATGGGATATGAAACTTTATGTCCTATCAGCCATGTTTTATAGCTTTGGGTTCAGTGATTGCTGTTGCATAAATTCAGGCTCCTGCTGTTATGTTTTTGAGACATATTATATATTTATCTCTATTTGATTTAAACTATGTACCCCAAACAATGATAAATAAATTTTGGGTGATCAATAAATATTAACCAGAGCTTCTTTTTTTTTTAACACACTAGAAATACAATAAATAAAATAATCTATAATCCTGAAGGATGAACATTTGGGGGATCAAGATGCGTTACTTTAAAATAAAATAAAATAAAAAAATAAAAAGGGCATGAGCAATAAAAAAAAAAAAAAGATTTTGCTAAAGTCA
This sequence comes from Indri indri, assembly GCA_004363605.1. Classification (NCBI taxonomy): domain Eukaryota; kingdom Metazoa; phylum Chordata; class Mammalia; order Primates; family Indriidae; genus Indri; species Indri indri. The sequence goes on from RJWJ010004687.1 coordinate 9,065, forward strand.
TGGGACTTAACCAGCCTGTTGAAAGAAAGTCTATTTATATCCCAAACTTTTGCTAGAAAGGATCATACATTTCTGGCTGTTTCTATATACCAAGCAGCAGCTGCCTACATGCTCTTGCATTCTGAATTATCCTTGATAGGACCTGTACCCAGGATCGCAAAAGCTTTATGTTTCATACCATCAGTGATACTAGTCAAACATTAATGGGATTATTTTATAGTAACATATAGTAAAATCAGTTTCAAAAAAATCTATTGAGATAAAGAAGAACAGAAATAAAACATAAAAGGTGTATGGAGTACAGCAAAGGTAGCTATAACAAGAATGATTATAGCAGTAAAAAATTACCTACATGTTCAATGAACACTATTCTGGTGATGGGCCTACCAAAAGCTCTAAAAAGAATTACACAAGGAATCCATAGAATAAAGAATTTGTACCCTCTTAATATTTTGAAATAAAAAAGTAAAAAAAGGTCTGTGAAAAATGATGTTGCTATTTTAATAGGGATTGTATTGAATCTGTAGATCACTTTGGGTAGTACAGACATTTTAACAATGTTGATTCTAATGATCCATGAGCACGTTATATTTTTCCATCTGTTTCCATCCTCTGCTATTTCATTCCTCAGTGTTCCTAGTTCTACCTATAGAGGAGAACTTTCACCTCTTTAGCTAAATATATTCCTAGTAATTTTATTTTATTTCTTGCTATTGAGTGTTTGATTTGATTCTCACCTTGACTGTCGTTGGCATATATGAATACTGATTTGTGTACATTGACTTTGTAACCTGAGACCTTGCTGAATTTGTTTATCAATTCTAGTAGTCTCATGGCAGAATCTTTGGGGTTTTCTAGATATAAGAGCATATCATCAGCAAAGAGTGATAGCTTGACCTCTTCTGCCCCCATTTGGATACCTTTCATATCCTTCTCTTGTCTCATTGCTCTGGCTAAGACTTCCAGCTCTATGTTGAATAGAAGTTGTGATAGTGGGCAACTTTGTCTGGTTTGAGTTCTCAGCAGGAATGCTTTCAATTTTCCCCCATTCCATATGATATTGGTAGTGGGTCTGTCATATATGCCTTTTATCATTTTGAAATTGGTCCTATTTATGCCAATTTTGTTAAGTGTTCTTATCATAAAAGGGTGCTGAACTTTGTAAATTGCTTTTTCTGCATCAATTCAGAGGATAACATGGTTCTTGATTTTGCTTCTATTTATATGGAGAATTATTAATACATTTATAGATTTGTGTTTGTTGAACCGCTCCTGCATCTTTGAGATGAAGCTAACTTGGTCGTGATACTTTATTATTATTATTATTATTATTATTATTATTATTATTATTTTGATGAGCATCTGAATTTACTTTGCTAGGATTTCATTGATAATTTTTGCGTCTATACTCAAAACGGATATTGGTCTGTAGTTTTCTTTTTTGGTTGAATTCTTTCCTGGTTTGATATCAAAGTGATCTTGGCTTCATAAAATGTGTTGGGGTGGATTTCTTCCTTCTCAATATTATGGAATAATTTCTGCAAGTTAGTTATGGCACTGGCACAAGAAAAGAGACATAGGCCAATGTATCAGTACAGAGAATTGAGATGTAAAACCATCCTTATATTGCCATCTGATCCTTGAGAAAGAAGACAAAAGCATACATGGGGGAAAAGAAACCCTATCTAATAAATGGCCCTGGGAAAATTGGATAGCCACGTGTAGAAGACTAAAATGGGATCTGCACCTCTCACAACTCACAAAAGTCAACTCACGATGGATAACAGACTTAAACCAAAGGCATGAAATCATAATAACTATAGAAAAAAATGCTGGAAAAACTCCTGTAGACATTGGCCCAGGCAAAGAATTTATGAAGAAGACCCCAAAGGCAATCACAGCAACAACCAAAATAAATAAATGGGACCTGATCAAATTAAAAAGCTTCTGCACAAAGAAACTGTCACAAGAGCAAACAGACAACCTACAGAATGGGAGAAAATTTTTGCATGCTACAAATCCGATAAAGGGCTGATAACTAGAATCTACTTAGAACTCAGGAAAATCACCAAGAAAAAATCAAACAACCCTATCAAAAAGTGGTCAAAGGACATGAACAGAAACTTTTCAAAAGAAGACAGAATAATGGCCCAAAAACATATGAAAAAATGCTCAACATCTCTAATCATCAGGGAAATGCAAATCAAAACCACAATGAGATATCACTTCTCTCCAGGGAGACTAACCTTTATCAAAAAGTCCCAAAACAATAAATGTTGTCGTGGATGCGGAGAGATAGGAACACTCCTACACTGCTGGTGGGACTGCAAACTAGTGCAACCTCTGTGGAAAGCAATATGGAGATACCTTAAAGAGATACAATTAGAAGTATCATTCAATCCAGCAATCCCATTACTGGGCATCTACCCAAAAGAACAAATGATACTCTATAAGAAAGACACCTGCACCCGAATGTTTATGGCAGCTCAATTCACAATTGTAAAGATGTGGAAACAACCCAAGTGTCCATCAATACATGAGTGGATTAATAATATGTGGTAAATGTATACCATGGAGTACTATTCAGCTTTAAGAAACAACTATGATATAGCACCTCTTGTATACTCCTGGATAGAGCTGGAATGCATTCTGCTAAGCGAAGTATCCCAAGAATGGAAAAACAGGCACCGCATGTACTCACCATCAAATTGGTATTAACTGATCAACACATAAGTGTACATATAAGAATAACATCTATTGGATATCGGGCGGGGGGAGAGGGGAGGGGGAGGAGGGGACGGGTATGTGCATACACAAAGAGTGCGATGCACACCATCTGAGAGATGGACACACTTGAAACTTGTGCTTGGGGGAGGGAGGGCAAGGGCAACATACGTAACCTAAACATCTGTACCCCCATAATATGCTGAAATAAAAAATAATAATAATTGGTGCTGGAAAAACTAGATAACTACATGTAGAAGATTGAAACTGGATCCCCACCTCTCACAAAAATCAACTCACGATGGATACAGACTTAAATCTAAGGCATGAAACATTAAGAATTCTACAAGAATTTGTTGGGAAAACTCTTATAGACATCAGCCTAGGCAAACAATTTATGAAGAAGACCCCTAAATCAATCACAGTAGCACCAAAGTAAATAAATGGTACCTGATCAAATTAAAAAGCTTATGCATAGCCAAGGTGACTATCATTAGAGAAAATAGACAACCCACAGAATGGTAGAAAATATTTGCATTCTATACATCTGATAAAGGGCTGGTAACAAGAATATACATAGAATTTAAGCAAATTAACAAGGAAAAAATCAAACGATCCCATTAATATAAATGGGCAAAGGACATAAACAGAAACTTTACAAGAGAAGACAGAATAATGGTCAGCAGACACATACAAAAGTGTTCAACATTTCTAATAATTAGGGAAATGCAAATCAAAACCACAACATGATATCACCCAACTCCAGTGAGAATGGCCTTTATCAAAACGTACCAAAACAACAAATGCTGGTGTGAATGTGGAGAGATACGAACACTCTTACACTGCTGGTGGGACTGCAAATTAGTACAATCCCTGTAGAAATTAATTTGGAGATAGCTCAAAGAGCTAAAAATAGAAATACCATTTGATACAGCATTCCCACTCCTAGGTATTTACTCAAAGGAAAAAAAAAAGAAATCAACATTCTGTAATAGAAGACATCTGCACTCAAATGTTTACGGCAGCACGATTCACAATTGCAAAGATGTGGATGCAACCCAAGTGTCTATCAATACATGAGTGGATTAATAAAATGTGGTGTGTGTGTGTGTGTGTGTGTGTGTGTGAGTGTGTGTGCATGTGTGTATAACACGGAATACTGCTCAACTACAAAAAACAATGGTGAACTAGCACCTCTTATATTATCCTGGATAATGCTTGAGCCCATCCTTTGAAGCACGGTATCACAAGAATGGAAAAAAAAAAGCACCACATGTACTTTCCATCAAATTGGTACTAACTGATCAACACTAAGATGTTCACATGGTAGCAATATTCATTGTGTGACGGTCAGGTGGGAGGGGGTCCAAGGTGGGTAAACTGATAGCTAATGGATGCTGAGCACACTGTATGGAGGAAAGGCATACTTGTAGCCCTGGCTTGGGTGAGGCAAATGTATTATATGTAAATAAAATATTTGTAACCCCATAATATTATGAAATTTAAAAATAAATAAAATAAAATGTAGGTTCAGATTAAAAAAAATAATTTAATTATTTTTGTGTAGGACTATTTGTCCTACATTGAGCTTTTTCCTAGGCCTAGAAAGAATGCAATCAATTATATTATGTGTCCCCAAACCTCTCTGGTAGTTATTGATTCCCATTGTCCAGAGATAAAGATGTGAGACACTTATGATGGCATCTCAGGAACAAATATTGATTCCCACTGGGTCTCTGATTTTGCAAGAAACTTACTAGACCTCAATGTGAAGCCCCCATCCAGCTTGCTCATAAAGTTGTTTGTGAAAGCAGGCAACTCATTTAACCCATCTGACCCTAGCACATGTTCTAGCATTGTGAGGAGGGAGCTATGTTTGAGCGAGTGCTCAGGTGCAGTCTTCAGAATTTGGAAGAAAAGGAAAGTGGCAGGAGACATTTGAGACATGCTCTTTATTGTTGGGGGGGATACAGAAGCAGTGAAAAGCATGACCAAGAACATGGTGAGTGCTTATATATGGTTCCGAACAATAGTGGCAACATGCCGTGGGAAAGCATGATCACATGGCTTCATAAAGGAGATAACACCTTGCTTACATAATTATGCTGAATCATGTCTCTCCAGAAGGACAGCTAGTCGGGGGGCCAGGCTGGAAAAAACACTGCAGCAGTCATCTTAGTTTGGCCTAAGAAACCTATTGCCTATACAAATGCATTTTCCCTTACATTCCACCCCCTAGGTAATAGGTTTTATGGCCGACCCAGGGGCCCATAGAGAGCCCTCTTGGGCACAAATATCACAACAACAATACAGGGAACAACATGATATCACCAGACCGTAGCAAGCAACTTCCAACACTAAAAGGGTCTAATGCCAGGAGTACAAGAGACGTTCCCACCGTTGCTGTAATGGGTGCACAGTTAACTGTTGGATGGCCTGTACTTCGCCATCAACTTCCTTCAATGAAAAGGAGATATCCTCCTTGTGATAAGGTATATATACACAACATTCAGTATGTATGACTGCACATGTGCCTTCTTGAGCTTCAGTGAGGGGATCAAGGGCCACGTGGTTTTGTAAAACTACCTGTCTTATCTGGGTGACCTCATCCATCAGGAGGGCCAAGGTCTGTCTAGTTTGATTCAGGGCCTGAGAAGTATGCTCTTCTAGGGCATTCACTTCTATTTCTACCTTGATGGCTCCACCCCCAGGAAAAAGGATGGCTATTGTTTCACCTGATATCAATGGGAGAACACAGAATCCCAATTATATGGCTTCTTGGTAAAGGCAGGGAGGACCTACCCTGGGATGTATGGCTGTGCATCTTCCTGTCCAATGAGTGGGAAGATAAAGCCACCCATGTCTTCCACATACCCACAAAAATCCTGGGAGCACTCTATTGGTGGAGATAGTCCCCACTAAAGCTTTTCCACTCCACCAGCGGGTGGCATTATTATCATGGGTAATGTTTGCAAAAAACTCTTTTAGGATTCATCCCGTAGTGTGGTTTATCAACCCCATTCCCTGTTCTATATATAGGGGAGCACTTGGCATAGTTCCACTTATTTCCCTAATAGCCAACCCTGACCTCCCCAAATGGCATATCCCAAAGTGGGATGTGTGCGTCGAGTCTGTCGCAGGTGTTTGTCGACTACCTTGCGAGCGGGGTCATAGTTGGCATCCTGGGGCCCCCACATGGCCAGGAAAGTCCAGAAGCAGAGAAGCAGGGGCAATGCCCCAGGGCAGGCTGCTGGAGGTTTCCACCGGGAACTCCATGCAGACGCAGAAGTGAGAAATGTCCGTGACTTGAGTGTAAGTGTGAGCCCTGGAGGTGATGCTGTTAGCCCAGATTAGCCTGGTTTGTAAGAAAGAGTAAAGAGGGGAACCACTAAGGGTAACTCATGCCCTTTAGGCAGCACACGGGCTACCCATCTATCCTGAGACAACACTGTGGCTGGAATTGCCTTTGTCCTGGGTGATAATACCACACAGTCTCACCTATAATAGGTTTGGTGGTTTCAGGTGCCAGGAAAAGGGGAACATGGGGAATTAATGAAAGGGCAAGAACTAAGGTGCACATGAGGAGGATGACTTTCCATGGTGGCCTGCTGTGACTGTCACCGATTGCTGCTCAGGGATGAACACGGTAGATGACATGTTAGAAAGGTATTGTAACCCATCCCCCCATGGGGCTAACAGACCAATCCACCGGGGTTCAGGGCTGTTATACTTCATGGCCATGTCTGGGTTTTGGTCTCTCCTTCCTTGAGGGAAATTAGGTCCAAAAGCAGAACGGTTCCATCCTGAGTTACCTGGGGTCTTATCAATGGGTCCTTGATGACATCTGTCAATCAGAAGGGAGTTCTCTGCTTGTAGGTCAACTCATCTAAGGGGGCAAGTCCACCCTTTTGAGGCTGCTCATTCAGCACCAGAATGGCCTGATCCAACCTCTGCCATGTCTGGTGTTGGAGATATGGGGGCAAAGTTCCACTTTTTAGCTTCCCCTTCAACAAACCATTCTATTGCTCTGTAATGCTAGTGCCCTGAGGCCAGTAGGACACATGGGCTATCCACTCAGTGTCCATTTGGAGTACCTACTGCTGGACTTCATGTCCCATAAAATCACTACCTGATCACTTTCTGTAGTGAGGGATCACCCATATAGAGCAGTTAAATGTTCCAATGCCTTAATGGTAGATTTTTGGTCACCCCAGGCCATTGGGTAGGCAAAAAGGAGGCCAGTAGTGGTATCAACCACTGTGAAGGTGTACATCGCCATGTTGGACTGAGGAAGGGGACCAACATAGTCAACCTGCCATCTCTCCAAAGGATCGTCTCTCCATCATACATGTCCAGGAATGGTGGGGAGATGCCTGCAATGTGGATATTGTTGGGCACATACCTCACATTGGCAACAAGCTGTCCATGAATCTGCTATAGGTATGTGTAGATTTCAGCTCTGGTTCGCTTGAGCCATAGTCTTTACACTGGCGTGGCACAGAGGTCAGTGTAACTACAGCATTTTGTCAGCCGACAAGGATGACCTGATCCATTGCACCCTTGGCAGGGTGTCAGCCTCTTCATTGTCTGGGCTGACTAGAGGTCTATGTCCTGAAACATGATACACCCAGACCTCCTTCTGGTGTTCTTGCTGCAGCGAGTCCTCCCACATTGGCTGTCCCCATACTGGGTGGTGTCCTACTAGCCAACGTTGGGCTTTCCATGTAGCTAACCAGACAGTGAGGCCCTTAAACATGGACCAGCTATCAGTGCAGACATGTAAAGGGGGCAGTTCATGCAAAACTATGATCCACATGGCATGCAATTCAGCCCATTGGTTGCTCTTCCCCTGCCACATTTCAAACCAAATTTCATCATGATCCAACTGGACGGCCACTGCCATCCACTGGGCTAAGGGGCCATGACTGGATCTGTTGGTATACTATGCCCCTGCTGGAGGAGAATCTCATCCTTCAAGGTATGGGCTTTCTTCCCTAGGTGTTACCATGATCTGAGGGTCAGCATCAGACACAAATTCAAGAGGGCCCTGTACTGTCTGCAACTCTGCAGTCAAAGGGCTGTAGCTGAACTCTGCTTGTTGCTCCAAGTAAGCTCCCCACTTTACCAGAGTGGGTGTCTGGGCTACCCCTGATCATGAGCTGGTTATCCATGACCTCACCCATCCTGCTATGGGATATGTGGTGCACACTAGCACCTTAGACTGCCCAGTTATAGCTTCACGGGCCTGAAGAGTGGCACACATGGCCACCAGCTGCTTTTCCATCAAGAAATAGTGCTCTTAAGGGCCCTTTCAAGTCTGAGACCAAAACCAATTGGGACTTGCCACTTACATTGGCGCTGCCACAAACCGCAGCCCATTCCCCTTGAGTCGACTGTCACATCGATGTCAAATGGCTGTGAGTGGTCCACTACTTATAGCATCTGGGCCTGTGCAGCAGCCCTCTTAGTGGTCATAAAAGAGGCCTCTGTTTCTGGGGACCAGTCCCACTGTGTGCCCCTTTTACATAATGAATGCAATGGTTGCAACAGTTGGGTCATGTGGGAAATGAATATATGCCAATATCACAAAAGCCCCACAAACACTTGTAACTGTTTTATCATAGTGGGTTGGGGGAAAGCTTGAATCTTATCTATATCTGCCTTGGCAATTGCCTGTGTCTTACCTGACCAGACAACACCCAAGAATTTGACCCACAAGCCAGGTCCCTGAACATTGGAGTCATTCACTGCCCAACCCCATTGTTTCAATGAGGTTTGAAGACTGGGGGTGGCTTTTTCTAGATCTGTAAGTGAATCAGAAGTTAACATTATATCATCAATACAATGATACAACACTGAGGATGGCCAACTCCATGGGGCTGAATCCTGTGCCACCAAATTATGACATAAAGTTGGGCTATGAAGGTAACCTTGTGGTAACACCACAAATGTCCATTGTCGTCCTTCCCATGTGAAGGCAAACTGGTCTTGACTGTCCATAGCTATGTCTATGAAGAAAAAAGCATTGGCCAGGTCCACTACATAGTGGTACTGTCCAAGCACCAAAATCAACTGATTCTTCAAATCCAGTATAGATGGCACCACTGCATGCAGTGGGGGAGTCACTTTATTCAGCTCCCGGTAGTCTGCTGTCATTCTCCGAGTTCCATCCTGTTTCTTAACTGGCCAAACAGGATAGTTGAATGGACTGTGAGCAGGGTGCACTATGACAGCCTTTTCCAGCTACAATACGGTTTGTGATATTTCTTTATGCCCCCTGGGCAAATGATACTGTTGGGTGCATACCACATGATGAGGTGCAGGAAAAACCTGCAGTGGGTGATGGGGGTGGCCACGCACCAATGACTTCACAACCTAACTCAGAGGAGAAACTGGCCTTGCGGAGGTAGTTAGGGTTAAGCCATGCAGAATGTCAAAACTCAGAATATACTCCTTCACGGGGGACACATACACAGTATAAGGACTAGGGGCCAAACACCCTAGGCCCAGTGAAATAGTCACTTGCTTAACGTCAGCAGTTTGCCCACCATAGCCACCTATGTAGGCTGTGTGTCCAGCAAACCACTCAGGGTTTCCGTAGATTAGGGAGTAGTCAGCTCCTGTGTCCACCCAGGCCAAAACCCACTGCACGTTTGTAGTGGACCAATGAAGAGCAAGTTCCACATGTGCCCTCCAGTCATCCGGGGGTCTCCAGCAACCAGGTGCTTTGGCCTAACCCCTAGTCTATATCAAAGAGGGGGATTTCAACCATAAATTCTTGCAGCCGCACATTGCGGTTCTCTTTGGTGGGTGTCTCTGTTCCCTGCCTCTTGGGCGTTTTCATGAATCACTGGTGGGGAGCCAGCTGATTCCACAAAGCCAGCAATACCTCATTAGGCTGTTTATCTATTTTCTCTTTATCTACTCCTGCTAGTAGGAGGTATAGCCATATGTGGGTTTGAGACACCTTTTGGGCCCCTTGTACTGCCTTATTCTGCAGAGGGTCCTGAGCTCACAGGCCCTCCTTGGGTCCTTGTACCATAAGCATTTGTCCCTTCCCCCCTTTCCACTGTTTGGCATCTCCCAAAGCTGTCATAGCAGTTGTGACCTCATGTATCCGCTTCCCCACACAGGAAGTGAGCACAGCTGCCAGCAACCCAAATGAACGAGGGGGGAGCTGTGGCTAAATTAGGTCATGCATGCGTATTGTGAAGCTTGCCACATCAGGCCCCTGCCAGTTATCTACTGTAAAAATGGCTTGACAAATTCCTAACTCTCGAAGAATCTGAATTAAGTCCGTGTATGATGTCCACTTACTCACTGTTTCTCGTAGTTCTCCGGCGTCATTCCATAATGTGTTCACAGCAACCATAAGCCATTCAAGCAAGGAGTGGTCACACTCACCATGGTGACCACTTGTCTGTAGCCTCTGCCTCAGGGAAGTATGTATAGTCATGGATGCCAATTGCTCCATCTCTCTTGGGGAAACAAAGGACTGTGCCCATCCCTTCATGCCATAATCACAACAACCAGGCAGGCACGGTTTCCCCAGGATGTTGTCTGCACTGTTTCCCCGGCTCCCGCAGCTCTGTGGGGGTGTAAGTGCTGTAAGAGATATGCTCTGTAACTGTAGGCATGCCCCGTACCACCCCTGGGCCCCGTGGGTTGTTCATGCTCCATTCTTTGTTTCAGAACTAGGCGGGCTCACAGCAGAGAAGGGGCCCCACCCTCAGTCTCCTGCATACTTGCAGTTTCTTCAGCATCCAAGGTCAAAATGCTCATTAACTCTTTTGCCAACTCCTGCACCCAGGCTTCCAGATTTTCTTCTGTCTCTTGTAACTTCTTTACCTGAGCTTCCCACCACAGGGTGTCCTCATGCTGCTCGTGGAGGGCTGTAAGGAAGAACCAGCCCATCTGACCAGTCGCTGCTCGCTCCCTAGGCTGCAGCGACTTCTCCAAGGCCCTCAAGACCTCTTCCAGGGCAACAGGCATACACTCCACCGGCTCCCACTCCATGGCAGGGGCCCACAGCATGAGAACTGCTGCCACTGGCTGCCATAAGCCCATAGGAGGCCATGCATCCTCCCCCACTGGGGTGAAGGGGACATTTACCCCAGCTTTATCCTGCTGACTACACCAACTGTATGGAGGGAGTGCTGTGGCTAGCGAGTGCCCCATTGCAGGATTCAGAAATTGGAAGAAAAGGTGAGTGGCAGTGGGCAAGTGAGACATGCTCTTGATTGCTGGGGAGATACATCATCAGCAAAAAGCATGGCCAAGAACATAGTAAGCACTTACATGGCTCTGAATGATAGTGGCAACATGTTTTGGGAAAGCATGGTCACATGGGTTCACATAGGAGATAACACCTTGGTTACATAAGTATGCTGACTTGTGCCTCCCCAGAAGGCCAGCTAGCTGGTTGGCCAGGCCGAATAAAACACTGCAGCAGTCATCTTAGTTTGACCTAAGAAACTTATTGCCTATACAAATGCATTTTCCCTTACAAACATATCTTATTTTATAAAGCTGACAATTCCTTCACAAAATATCCTGCTTGAATGCTTTTATAACTGGGAGTCATTTTCTTTAACATGAAAATGCCCTTCAGTGAACATCATCATCCTCTTCCCCTTACAGCATTTGTACGTGCATCTTATCAGTGGCTATTTGTCATATTTCTTCCAGCATCCTGTCCCTGTCCCTGGTTGCCAATCATTTTCCAGAAACTTAGATTTTTTTATTTTTTATTTTTAGAATGGGCTGTATTTAACCACACAAGGGTATGATGTCCACTCTCTTGTGGTTGTTTTCCTACTTCCAGTCCTTGGAAAACCATCAACACAACTACACACAACAGCTGACTTATGTCAAAGTACTCATCTCTCCAGTTTATCCTCCCATGTCACCTCAGATACAAAATTATTTTACCCATAATCCTTGATATAAAATAAACTCTTAAATAATTCATCATAAAACACTTAAAATAGTAAATTTGCTTGAATTTCATGCCACCATACTGATGAGATTCATTCCCACATAAATTTTCCTATAGTGAGGGTGAGCTGGCACATTATTGCATGTATTTCTAAAATACATGAAAGGATGATTGTTGATGAAAAATTAAGTCATTGAATGAGACAGTTATGGAGAAAGGTAAAGTATTTTGGTAATAGGGCTATTTTGTATATGTAAAATATTTATAGCTTTGAAGAATCTTTAGTTTTTTTAAAAAAATAAGTCACCAATAAGAGAATGCGGAATTATAGCAGTAGTTCATTAGTTGAATGTGATACTTTTTTATAACATGGCTATTCCATTTGAAAATCTTATGATTCTAGAAAATACTCAACAGTAATTTCAATTGTTTTTTTCAATACAGGTTGACTAATTTTTCTATTCTATAAAATACAAAAAACAATTAAATCAATATCACACGGGTCATAACATGCCCCCCTACACATACAATATGCTTCATGGGTTAAACGTAGCTTTTTTGAATCCTGTAGAATTTGATGGCATTTAATTTTAGTTTTCCACATACTATTATTTCAGGAATAAAATTAAGTCTTCCAAAAATCTATTGAAAGTGATTTCATAATATAGAAAACAGTATTTTTCCTATTTAGTCTTTTGCCCACTTCATTATTTTCCCTTATATTTTGGTATAACATGCTTTTATTCTTTGATGACATTTATGTTATATTTTATAGACAAAAAATTTTGGTTACCAATATTTTCTATATATTATACTTTATACTGGCTTTTGAAACTAGTATTTTTAATTAGATTCATTTAGAAGTCTGTGTAGATTCTTATTTACTTTTTATTTCCTGTCTTTATTTACAAATAACTTCTCAGTGATGGTTACTTCTCTTAGTTAATATAGCATGAAGATTTCAAATGTAACTATCCCTTGGGCATCTTAAGTATGTGTCCACACAACTGCATAAATAACTAAAGTGATTATCTAGATACCTGAAATACTACATTCTCTGGTCTTAATTATCTGAATTTTTCAAAAAATCAAACCAAAGTGGTTTAATCCTAAAAGTTCTGGTTAAGTGCATCAATTCTCCACTTCATTTCACATAAAAAGACAGTTTTAATGTCATAAAAGTCAAATCTGTTAGAAACATATTTTTACACTGCAAAAAAATGTAAAGAATGGGCATGTACTTTGGTTTCCATTTACCAATGGCATTTACAATCATATGCATCAGGTAAATATAGAAATGCATATATAAATGATGATGTCAATGCTCTTCCAATGCACACTTTTTTTTTTATCATAACAGTATAGTAGTTTTTGTTAGTAATTGGATGGAGGACTGCTTTCAATCATTGCACATAATTTACTACTAATTTAACCAGCATGATCTGTATCTCCATTAATGCTGATTTTCGACAATTCTTAAGAGAAAGATAAATTTTAAAAACAATTCTAAGTCATTCTGCAATTTACACATTTTTTATATCAACCCACTTACTAGTGACATACATAAGTGTTTCCTATGAACAGATTTAATTTTTAATTTTCCTGAATCAGTGTTAACCAGGAAAAGGTAATTGTTGTCAAGAGTATTCAAACTGTCAGAACATCCCTCAATCTAAAAGCTGTTAGAATCTGTGAAAAAGTAATTACTGACACTCTATTCAACTGTAATAATAACCTGTCACTGATGACAGCAATTACTGGGAAAGTGTAACAGAAATCAAAGGCGTATTTTTCTCTGACAAGTACATTTCTAACTAAGGTTTACACGGGCTGAATAGTGTTGACAATGATGATGTGCTGTATCATTCTTAATCACGGCTGGCATGATGTTACAGTTTGAACTGCTCGCTATTAAAGACAGACTAATTGATTGTTTCATTTGACACTGTCCAGGCCCTCTGTGCATAGGAATATATATTTCAGACGAATAGAAGTTAAGTGTTATGTTCCCCTCCTGTTTTAAAGTGCAGGTTTTAAGTACGTTTTACCCCAAATTAAAGAAATCAATTGCAGTTAGACCAAACTGTTAAGGCAAATTTTTAAAATTTTCCAAAGATTTGGTAATCCATAATTAGGTCAAATTATAGGTACTTCTTTCAGTTCTAACATTTAGCAGTGGTCACTTTCACTATCAGCATTTTTGGACATACAGTGAAGTGACATCACAAAGATTCCTTTAAAGGAGATTCTCAGATATTATCACAAGTAACACCACCACCAAAATATGAAGGAGATATGAGACGGCCTGTTTTCTTGAATGAATCTGAAAGAAAAACTCTGATTTTGTTCTCCTAAATAAATTAAATAGATATGAGATAATTAAAAGAAAAGAAGTGTAATTCAATTTGACAGAGGAAATGCAGAAAAGGTATGAAAATTTAATAGGTTTCAGTAAAAATTAATATTTACACTTTTTTAATCTTTTTCAATTGAATTAAAATTTCTCCAATAGTTGGCTTCTAAGGGACTTGTGCTTCAATGTGCCCTTTCATTTTTTTATTGGTCAGTATATCACTAACAGAGGTGTAAGACAGAAACAACACAAAAATTTAACAGGGAGAAATCATGTGGCTGTTTTCATTAGTGCCAAAGACACAAACTAATATTTTGGATAAGGATACTTACATTTTAGGTTTTGAGACTAGGCTAATTTTTCTAGTACAAAAATTAAAAATTATGCTACCTTAATTGCTGTATGTTTCTAGTTTTCTTTGTTCTAGACTTGACTCTGGAGAGTTTTCAGTGAAAGAAGTAAGCTCAGTTCTTCTTAATTACTTAATCAGCAACACTCAACTCATATGATTCAACACCTCTGGTGTATGAAACTATAAGTTGTAGGGTTACCAAGAAAATGGAATCTGTACTCTCCATGGATAAAGACAGTAAATAAACTATCCTCTGAACTGTGATAGGAATAAATCATGGGGTATACCCAGTATACCTACATTTACTCTAACACTATTAGCTTCGATACCTTCATTCATTATGAATCAGAAGAACAAGCATAATAAACCTTGGATTAAAAGAATGTTTCAGTTGATTTAAGGACTCCAGGTTTCCAAAGAGCACATTTTACTTAAATGTAAAGTTAAACTATGATTTCTCTACATTTTTCAAGAAATAATACATGATTAAAGAATACAATAATCATTCCTTCTTCCTTTGACATAACATGAATTATAGATAGGGAGACAACAGTGATCTAGAAAACCTGAATACTATTCACAGTTGTGGTAATTATCACTATATGAATTGGGACAAATCATAATATTGATAATCCTGGTATCTTAATCTTTAAAATATAAAATGGAAAAATAATATCTATCTGTAATTTTATACAATTGTTATAAGAATCAAGAAAGGTAATGTAATGCATCTTAAATTACTCCTAAATTATTAAGCACTTTACATACAGCTATAATGAAGTATTATCATTTTACTGTTGGAGAATCTAGAGCTGTGCTTAGAGTAAATAATTTGTTTATGCACTTTTGGGAAATGACAGTTATTATATTCTGACACAGATAGAATTATATTATCATGAATTACAGACAAAGTTTGGTGTCAAAGCCATCCATGAAGAATAATATGTGTAAATCATACTTTGAGACTCAGAAATACTCATATGAAGTACAGTAATGACATGCGGGACAACACACAGTGAGTCCATGCCCACTGAACAGAAAGCACTGATTGACCAGAGGTGACAGTGAGCTTGGGCAAGAAATCAGGTTTTCTCAATGTTCTCCTCTGCCCTATCCAACATGTTACAATTTGTTTTAAATCTTTTTTAAGGAAAGATGCCCTGTTCTAACAATGCTAGGGTAACACAAATTTTTTTTTTTTGATAGATTGCTCTCCACTTACAAACCTAGCATCCATTATATCTTCACATTTTAAATGCTCAATGGATATAATTCATATCTGTGCTTCTTAGAAGGAAAATATGGATGTATTAGGCAAAAAAAGTTCCTTTTTTCTATTCCATTTTCAACTGCTGAGCTTTTTCTCAGCTTCTCCCACAAACTAAAAAAACAAAAATGACTATACTAATGCCTTAGTGTTTGTGTGTCTTAAAGGAATGACTTCTAGGAAGGATCCGAAATCTGATCTGATTATTTATTTATAGTTTCAGTGAGCCAATACCATCCAAAAAATCTTTTAAATAGAGGCACATTAACAAGATAAAAATAATAAACTAAATCTAAGGATTTGGAAATACTTTATTCACATACAGGGTTTTTTTCTTATATTTTGCTGCTCTGCATTGAAGTGCATCCTCTTGAATTGTGCCTGCTTTCTCCTGTTCCATGGATAGTGCACAGCATGTACATTATTATTGTGACATATCAACACTATGAATCATCTCCTAAAATCATCATGTGCTCAAATCACTTTGGTTCTTCTGCTTCTTGATTCAGGCCAATTGTGCCAAAGCCCAGCAGGAAGGAGTCTTTCACAGCCAGAGTCATTGTCTTTAAGAATGGGATTATTGGCAGCATGGACATGTGGGGTAATTGAACAGATAAGCCATTTTTGTAAAGGCCTTCATAGTTCTCTGTGGAAAGCCTGAGAGCCTATACAGAGTAAGACCTTATTCATACACATTAGAACACCCTTAACTGCATTAAAAATATTAGATCATTAAATATGGAATGTCTTATTTTGAAACAAAAGTGTAGTTTATTCTATCTCAAAGAAGAAGCAGTATAATTAATCAAAATATGCACCTAAGCTATCAACACAGTTTTGCCATCTTAAGAGTAGCTTGCTTACGCCAGCAGCGAAGAAGCCTGGAGAGCGAGTGGTGATGAAATGGTGAAAAGAATTTTCCACAGCTTTTTGAGAATTGAATATTTTTCCTTGCAAGAAGTGGTCCAAACCCTGGAAGAAGTGGTAGTCAGTTGGTGCAAGGTCTGGTGAATATGGTGGATGACAAAGAGTTTCCAAGTCCAGTTTCTGTAGTTTGAACAGCATTCTTTGTGTGACATGTAGTGAGTGTTGTCTTGCAAGAGGATTGGCCTATCTCTATTGACCAATCCTGGCTGCTTAATAGCAAGCATCATCATGATTTTGTTCAATTGGTTGCAGTAGACATCTGCTGTAATTGATTGACCAGGTTTCATGAAGCTGTAGTGGATAATACCAACACTGGATCACCAAAAAGACATCATTAGCTTTTGTTGATGAATATTCAGTTTTGGACTGTATTTAAGCACTTCATCTTTATCCAACATTGTGTCTAACACTTGGGATTGCCACAAGGAATTAATTTTTCATCACGTGTACAAATACCATATAGAAATGGTTCACCTTTTGATGTGACAGCAAAAAAAGGCAAATTTTAAGGCAATTTCTCTTCCAATGCTCATTTAATTCATGCAGAACCCACTTATCCAGCTTCTTTACCTTGCTGATTTGTTTCCAATATTGCAATATTCTTGGAATAGTAACATGAAACCTTGCTGCTAATTCACGCATAGGTTGAGATGGATTCACTTCCACTATAGCTTTCAGCTCATCATTACCCAGGTTGGTTTTAGGTCACCCACATGGCTCCTTTTCAATATTAAAATCACCAGAACAGAACTTCTCAAACCATCGATGTACTGTGCATTCATTAGCCATATCCCTTCCGAATATTTTCTTGATATTTAAAGCAGTATGTACATTTGTTCCATGACAGAACTCATATTAAAAAATAACATGGATTTTTGGTTTATCCATGGTTTCAAAAAAAATTGCTCTAAAAATTTGAAAGATAGTCACAAACCAAAACATGCATTTGAAGAACTGAAGATGTACCTTCACAATAAAAATAAAACAAAACAAGAAGTGTCAAAGTGAAATGTCAGAGGTATCAACTGTCAAGCTAAGTACTTAAGGAAATCGGACATTTCGTACTTAATAACCTAACATATTTTCACTTTTCCAGCATTTCCATGAAGGAAAAAGGAAGATGGGAGGAAAAGCTAATGAAGATCAATATATTACATCTTTCAAATGCAGTATTTCTTAATGTGTGGTTTCTAGCCTGCTGAATCAAAATCTTCTGTGGTACTTGTTCAAAAACGGAGGTTTCATTGTTTGAGCCTGCAAGTTTCTTCCTTTAATTTGCAGATGTAATTAATTTTTGTGGTCCTGGAACCATAAATCATTAAGCAGTTTGAAAAGAATCTTCCATATAAATAAAATATAATCTGTGATTTTCTCAGTAGTCAATAAATAGTTTTGTAAATGCAATTGGACAGCACGGCAATATACTTCTTAAGAAGACTATGCAAACTCATCAATAGAAGATATTATTAGTCCCAGATTGTCATATCTGGTGGAAAATAAAATATTTTCTATTTAAGTAGTTCCTAAACTTTACTTTTAATTCAGATTCCTGGGCCCCATTCTGGTCAAATTCAAATCTCTGTAGGTAGATCCAATAATCTGAATTTTGTTATGTGCCCAAGGTGATTCTGACACAGTCTATGATGAATACCACATTTAGAAATACCATTCTATCTATTGCTTGTCCCAGAACCTTTACAATTGTACTTCTAAGTCTCTTGAAAATAAACAAACACCCCCCGAACCTCTGGAATCTCTATATATTCTGGCAGATTGTTATATGGGCACAGAGATGAATAATCTTTCCCAGGATTATTTTACTATTTATTCCATGACTATAGGGAGATTAAGACTATCATTATAAGCTATTTAGTTAGGAAACTGCCTACACGATGATTTGTAAGGCTAATGAAAACAGCCCTGACCAAAGTATTTCCATTTCCACCTAGTGATACTGCCCATAATTCTATCATTAGAAATGTATTCTGGTAGATCTTGGAGGATTTTCATTTCATTTATTTGGGAACTTTTTCACTGAGTGCTTACTCTTTACCAGAAATTGTTCTAACTCAGACAATCTCCCAGTATTCTCTATTTAAGTACAAAGATATCTGTGAGTACTTCTGTAGCCTCTATCAGCCAGCAGAAAAAGATAAGAACTAACATTTACTCGACACCTATCCTTTGTCACAGACCCTTCAAGGCTTTATAAGTGTCAACTCTCCCAACAATGTTATTGATGATACAATTATTATTACAATTTTATAAATTTACAATAAACTAAGACACAGAAAGGGTAAATAACTTGTCCAAGATTGTATAGCTAGTAAATGGCAGAGCTAGGATTCAAATCTAAGCAGTCTGTCACTCCAGCCTCACTCTCATAGTTACTATGTTGTACTGAGATGATCAAATATTCTTTCTCTGAAACTAAGTATATGGTCCTATAAAAGTAGGTTGCAGAGCTTTGCAATCGGGCTTGAGTCAGAAGTAGAATCAAAGCATAGGTAGACAAAATAGAATGTGGAAAGGAATTAAATCCAAACTTAGACTTCTTTATCCCCTTGCTGAACCTGTTTCTAAAGTCAAAACAGGCTATGTGCCTCTTTTTAATGCAATGAGAATGATGATCCCTTAGATTTATTATATGACACTTGACAATTTGTACACCTTTTTCATATCTTTTAATTTGAAAATCATAATTCTGTTATGTACATAGGATTGAAATTAGTATGTATACTCTATAGATGAAGAAACCTAGGCAAAAAAGGAATAAATTCCAAAGTTATACAAGTAGTTTTGATTTAATCTTTGAACTTTAGTCTGACTTTCATAAATCCCTTTACATTTTTACTCTGATTTTTTAGCCCCATCCAGACAGGAAAAAAAAGTGTAATAGAAGATTGATTAAAAAAAAAAAACACTAAATTTGCTGATTTTCTCTTAGCCTTGTCAATAAAGTATAGCTGGAAAGCAGGAGAGAAAGATTACATCTGACATGTGTTACAACCTGAAGGCATCACCATTCCGTAGACGCTATTAACAGTAGCTCAGTCTCAAGCTTTCCTGGGGATTTATATAAAATATTCTTATATTTTTATTTTCATGGTACTCTCATGTCTGCCTTATCTTCTCCGGTTTTACTCTGAGGAAAATATTTAAAATTCGAAATTGAAAGAGAATTTATAGTTCATCGGTCCTGGTGCCATACTTTAGAACACGAAAATGCAAGTAGTTAGGAAAAAGCTAGGGGAACTTGCAAGCCTACACATCTGAGGAAGGGCCCAGGATGGAGGAATGCTCCTTGATAATTTTATGACTATAGAGAGGGAAAAAAAAATACACCTGCTCAAATGTTGAAAACAGTAACACATATGACATCATCCCAAGATGCCTCTCAGGCCATGTTCTCTTTTGAGACATTGCTTGTTATAAAGAAGGGGAAATGTAGGAAATGAATATGAGTTGCAAATTTCTAGGAGTAAGTGCTCCTGTCTCAATAGGGAGCTATTGAAATTGATAGCTCATACCATTAAAGGAAACTCTACATAATTTGTCCCAAGCAATGTTAACCTTAGAGTTGCCCACATACTGAGGAAATTCACATTCTTTTTTTTTTTATTTCAGGATATTATGGTGGTTACTTCCTCTATTTGCCTAATCCAATCCCTATTGTTCTCCCACCACACTGGCATCTTTATAACACTTGACAATTTTGCTCACATCCTCCCGGTAATTTTTTTTCTTTCTTAAATATACACTGTTTTGGAGAACCTACTTCATTTTATAGTTTCTACCTTTTGTTCTCCATTATCATCCCCTCAATGTGGGCAGTGAGCAGATGGTCTTCATTTTAATTTGAAGAGGTAAGGTGAAGTCATCAGACAGGAACCTTTCTTTACTTTGTACTATTAAATGTTCCAATGTTCTTGCATCTGCACCCGTTCTTTTCCTGCCATCTGTTACACTATAGGATGTGAACCAGCACTTATCTAAGGAAAATCACTCTATGCTCAAAATTATATTCCTTCCAAATTCCCAGTAACATTACACTAAGAAGTTTCCATTTGTTCTCTTTTGTATTAAGCTTCTCTCTCGACTGCCTCTTTCCCCAAAACATTTATATATGCTGATGTCTCCTTTATAAAAATAAATAAATAAAATAAGCCTCAGTCATCAGTCCAAGGATCTGAGCCTCTACCCTCATTGGGCATCAGTGAGAATGAATAAAATGGTTTAAGTTGATGCTAGTCAGCACTCCACTTTTCCTTCACACTTTGTGTCAGCAATACTCAGAGAGAAGCTAAACATAATCAACAATTTAAAAAATCCAATTAGAAAGTGTTCAAAAGGCATCAACGAAAAATTTAGCAAAGAGGATATACAGATGGTAAGTGAGCACATGAAAAGATGTTCAAAATCATTAGACATTAGGGAAATGAAATTAAAACTATAATGGGATATCACTGCATATCTATCAAAATGTTTAATTTTTTTAAAAAAATTCTGTCAACTAATGGGGATAGAATAGACTCTTCAATAAGTGGTGCTGGGAAAACTAGATATCAACATGCAAAATAGTTAAACTGAAACATTATACCATACAGAAAAATCAAATTAAAATGAATTAAATATCTAAGCATATCACCTGAAACTGTAAAACTACTAGAAGAAAACATATAAGGAAAGCTCCTAGACATTAGTCTTGGCAATGACTTTGTGGATAGGAAACCAAAAGCACAGGGAACAAAAGATAAAAAGCAAAAATTAACAAGTGGGACTACATTGTACTAAAAAGCTTTTGCACAGAAATGAAAACAACAAAATGAAAGAGAAGAGCACAGATGGGAAGAAAATATTTTGGTCTATATGTCTTATAAGGGATTAATATCCAAGATATATAAGGCACACACAAGACCTAATAATAAACAAATTAATAAATCTGTGTAACAATGGACAAAGGACCCGAAGACATATCTTAAAGAAGACATAAATATGGTCAACAGATATATGAACAGGTAATCAACATCACTAATCACCAGTAAACTGAAAATCAAAACCACAATGAAATATCACCCCAGACCTGTTAGCATGGCTATTATCAAAATGACAAGTGATAGCAAGTGTCATTGAGGATGTGAAGGAAGAGGAACCCTTGCAGGCTTTTGGTGGGAATGTAGATTGACACAGTTGTTATAGAAAACAGTATGGAGTTTCCTCAAAAAATTAAAAATAGAACTGCATTTGACCTAGCAAATCCTCTTCTGAGTATATACCAAAAGGAAATGAAATCAGTACCTCATAGAAATATCTACACTTCTATGTTTATTGCAGCATTATTTCCAATAGTTAAGATATGGAGATAACACAAGTTTTCATTGTCAGATGAGTGGATAAAGAAATTGTGGTATAGAGAGGAGGATCTTCATGATGGCTCACTAGATGAACTTGGTACTTGCCTCTTCCATAAAGAAGAACCAAAATAGCAAGTAGGTAATCACACTTTAAAAAGATTAGGTGTTCTTACTACAAGAAAAAACAGTAACTATGTGAGATAATGAATATGTTAATTGACTTTACTGTAGTAGTCACATAATTATGTGCATATATACATATATAAACATCACATTGTATACCTTAAATATGTACAATTTAAAAATATATCAGAAAAGTCTCAACACCAAATACTAGCAAGGATATGGAGAAACTGGATCATCTCTATATTACTATAGGAATGTAAAGAATTATACTAAGTCTGGAAATCATTTTGGCAGTTTCTTCTAAAACGAAACAAGAAACAGACATACAACCCAGTATTATACTCTCAAAATTTTTTTTCCAGAGAAATGAAAAGTTACTTTCACAGAAAACCTACACACAAATGAATATATCATCTTTATTTGTAATGGCCCGAAAATGAAAACAGTCCAGATATTATTAAACAGCTGAGTGATTACAGAAATTATGGTACTTTTATACCATGAGATACTCAGCAATCAAATGGAAGAAAGTGTTGATACATTCAACATCTCAGGTAAATTTACAAGAAATTGTACTGAGTGAAAAAAGTTAATTCCAAGAGGTTGCATACTCTATTATTCCATTCATATAACATTCTAAAATGACAAAAATATAGAAAAGGAGAACAGATTAGTAGTTCACAGAGGTCAGAATGTGAGATAGGGAAAGAGAGGAGGTGGATGTGGTTATATAAGGGTAGCAGGAGTGACCCTTGTGGTGATGACAGATTTTGTGTATATTTTGACTGCACAGTTGTCCCCTTATCCATGGGGAATATATTCAAAGACCTCCAGCGGATACCTAAAACTATAGATAGTATTTTACTCAATGGCAGGTAAGGAAGGGGAAGGGGAGAATGAAACAATATGGCACCTTCCGATTGGCTCCAGTCTGTGGGCCAGAATGTGCCCCAAGGGAGCTGGGAGCCTGGTGTCCTGTCCGCAAGAGGCTCACTGTTCACTGGTGGCACCCATCTCTGGGCTGGTGGTAGCAGGTCTCTCCAACTGCGCAGGAGCCCACCAGCAGTCCGAGGTGCAAGGGAGGGAAACTTTAACCACTCCACCTGCCCTTGTGGCTGGTCTCCAAGCCTCTTGGGGGCCTTTCTCCTACCAATTCTGCTCCACAACTTCTTCCCATGGAGTCTCCTGTAGTTTCAGGCACCTTTCCTTCTGACCCTCATTTGATCTATGTTTGTATTCCTGTTCATTTTTTTTTTTCACTTTGTTCTAAAATCTGTCCTTCTTGCAGAGACACTCTGGCTGGTGGTTTTTCTCATCTGCCATCTTGCCCTTCCCCCACGATTGCAATTTTGTTAATTATTTTCTGATTGTTTTGTAGATCCTTTGTTTTTTTCTTCCTTTTTGCTGTCTTCCTTTGCAATTTGATGACTTTTTATAGCAATGTGTTTTGATTCCTTTCTCTTTGTTTTTTGTGTGTCTATTACAGGTTTTCGCTTTGTTGTTAACATCATGCTCACATATAACATCTTATAGTTATAACAAACTCTGTTATGGTAATAACAACATAACTTTTATCATATACCCTAACTATACACACATATTTTATGTTTTTGGTGTCACAGGTTATATTATGTCATGAATGGGCCTGTTGCAGAGGTGGCTATGATGTCCAAGTTGCAGTAGCTTGCCATGGAGCTGAAATATGAAGCATGAGCACACATAAAGCTATGGCAGCTCCAGGTTCAGGGAACAGGCTAGCTCAATGTGGTAATGGGTCTTATGCTGTCATCACCGCAATTTCCAGAGCAGAAGTGGAGCCAGGATCAGGAGCACAGTGTAGATTGACCAAGGTTCCAGGGTCCAGAATTTGGATTATTCCATAGCAATAGTTACTGATGTCTAAAGTATAGACATGCAAGACAAGATTTAGTTGCAAAGCAGGGGACTAGAGCATGGAAAAGCATGGAGTGGTTGCTGTTGAATCCAGGATGTGCACAGGATTTGGGGGTGGCCTAGATCCTGGGGCAGTTTGAGAGTGATTCCTTCTTGTGGGTGGTGGCATAATGATCTCCCTTTTCAAGGAGTCCACAGAAACCGTGGTTATTGGTGACCTCGAGGTGAAAATTGCCAGTGTATTCTGTGGAATGGTCTGCTGTAGTCCACCCTGATGAACACTAACAGGGCCTCTGCTATGAAGGCTGCAGGGTGTACGTGGCTGCCTCAGAGTCTGCTAAGATCCTCAGTGGAAAAGGCTGTTGAAGTTTTCTGCAGAGCAGCTTATTTAGGGTCACATTCCATGTGGCTGATACTGATAACCTCTGTTCATCTTCTTTGTTCCAAGCCAACTCTAGACATCTCAGGCATGCCAATCCACATACAGATCCTTTCTGTGTGGTTGTTCTTCTTCCTTTTTTTTTTTTTTTTTTTTTTGCTTCTCTGTGCTACTGCAGTGTTTTAATTTGACTCTTGAGCCCTCTGAGAACTATTTTTGGATACCTGATTATAGCTGATTAATTATTTGTATATATGTGTGTTGGGGGTGTGATATCTCCTAATTAGTCATTTTGCTATTTTGCCAGTGTCGCTCCAGATTCCAATCTTCCCAAAATTTACTATGGCTTGTTTTGTGACTTAGCATGTAATCTATCCAAGAGAATGTTTTATGTGCACTTGAGAAGAAAGTATATTCTGCTGGTTTTGGTTGGAATGTTCTGTACATGTCTGTTAGGTCCATTTTGTCTATAGTGGTGTTCTAGTCTGCTTGTTTAATTGAATTTTTGTCTGTATGTTGTATTTATTATTGAAAGTAGGATATTAAAATCTCCTACAAATATTGTATTATTGACTATTTCTCCCTTTTCTGTCAATATTTGCTTTATATATTTAGGTGTCCTGATGTTGAGTGTCTATATATTTATAGTTGATATATCTTCCTGGTGAACTGACCATTTTATCGTTATATAATGTCTGCCTCTGTCTCTTGTGACAATTTTTGTGACTTAATGTCTATTTTGTGTGATATAATTATATGCAACCCTGGTCTCTTTTATTTACCATTTTTTGTGGAATATCTTTCTCCATCCATTCACTTTAAGCCTATGTGTCCTTTAATTAAAAGTGAGGGTCTTACAAA
>RJWJ010004687.1:34338-73876 GCA_004363605.1 Indri indri
AAGCAGACAAAAACATACACTGGGGAAAAGAATCCTTATTCAATAAATGGTGCTGGGAAAACTGGATAGCCACATGTAGAAGACTGAACCAGGATCCACACCTTTCACCTCTCACAAAAATCAACTCACGCTGGGTCACAGATTTAAACCTAAGAAATGAAACTATTAGAATTCTAGAGGAAGAAGTTGGAAACACTCTCCTAGACATTGGCCTAGGCAAAGAATTTATGAAGAAGACCCCAAAGGCAATCACAGCAACAACCAAAATAAATAAATGGGACCTGATCACATTAAAAAGCTTCTGCACAGGCAAGGAAATTGTCACAAGAGCAAACAGACAACCTACAGAATGGGAGAAAATTTTTGCATGCTACAAATCTGATAAAGGGCTGATAACTAGAATCTACTTAGAACTCAGGAAAATTAACAAGAAAAAAATCAAACAACCCTATCAAAAAGTGGTCAAAGGACATGAACAAAAACTTTTCAAAAGAAGACAGAATAATGGCCCAAAAACATATGAAAAAATGCTCAACATCTCTAATCATCAGGGAAATGCAAATCAAAACCACAATGAGATATCACTTCTCTCCAGTGAGACTGGCCTTTTTCAAAAAGCATATAGTTTTAAAATGTATTAATATTATTCTTAATACAGTCACTCTATATTTATTGAGTGGAAAATTTAATGCATTTACATTTAAAGTAAATATTGAGAAGAAATAACTATTATTACCATTTTGTTGTTTTCTTTGTGTCTTATAGTACTTTTGTCCCTCATTTCCTTTCTTGCTGTTTTCTTTAGTGTTTCATTCATTGTTTTTATATTAAGATGCATTTTTCTTTTGTGTATTTCTTAATTTTATGGTTGCCATGTGGCTTTTATAAGACATCTTGTAGTTATAACAGTCTATTTTGAGTGGATACTTTAAGTTCAATTGCATACAAAAATTATACACCTTTACTTCTCCATACACTCACTTTGTTATTGACATCAGAATTTTTATCTTTTTATATTATGTATTCTTTATTATATTTATACAGTCATAATATTTTAATACTTTTGTCTTTTAACTTTTATACTAGAAGTAAAAGTGATTTATTTGCCACCATTACAGTACTTTGTATTTGTCTATATTTTCACTTCTCTTCTTTAGTCCCTCCTGTACTATAATAGAATATTTGAGACTGGGTGATTTAAAAAGAGCAAAGATTTATTTTTTACAGCCATGAATGCTGAGAAGTCCATAATTAAGTGGCTTACATCCGTCAAGGGACTTCATCTGTGTAATCCTATTGCTGGAAAGTAAAAGTGTACACACATGGAAGAGGGAAGAGGGTTGAACTTCTCCTTTTATGAAGAACTCACTCCCATGATAAAGGCATTAATTCATTTATGAAAGCAGAGCCCTCATAACATAATCTCCTCTTAAAGTTTCCATGCTATAAAAGTTTCATCTCTCAACACTGTTGCATGGGGGATTAAGTTTCCAGCACATGAACTTTGGGGGACATATTCAAACCATAGCATTTTCCCCTGGTCCCAAAAATTGATATGCTTTTTATGTGCAAAATATATTTATTCCATCCCAATAGCCCTGAATGTCTTAACTTGTTCTAACATCAACTCAAAAGTCCAAAATGTGGAGTCTCATCTAAATCAGACATGTGTGTGTTTCAAGACATGATTCATCTTTAGGCAAATTTTCTCAAACTCTGAGACTGTGAAAATGAATTTATTACCTAAATACAATGGTGGGACAGGCATAGAATAGACATTCCCATTTTAAAAGGGAGAAATAGGCAAGAAGGAAGAGGAAACTGGTCCCAAGTAAGCCCAAAATCCAGCAAGGAAAACATTAAGTTTGAACACTGAAGAATAATCTATGACTACATGTGCTGCCTCCTGGACACACTGGAATGGAAGCTGAGCCCCCTAAAGCCTCAGCAGGCCCTGTCTCCATGGCTTTATTGGGCTTTGCCCAAGCTTTACCTCTCTCTAGTTGGAGTCTCATGCCTGTAGCTCTTGCCAAATGGAACTCCATAGTTCTGGTGTCTCAGGCCAGCCCCACTCCCATGGCTCCATTGGGCATTATTGTAGTGAAATTCACTAGAGTGATCATATTCCCACAACTCCATGAAGCATTGTCCTAGTCAGGATTTTCTGTGATGACTCCACTCCTGCATCTGGTTTCTTCATGGTACCCCAGACAGTCAGATACATCCTTTTAAATTTATGTGGAGACTGACACGGCCTCACAGCCCATGCATTTTGTGGACCTGCAGAATTAGCACCACATGGACACCACTAAGGCTTACCTCTTCTGCCTTTCAGAGTGGCAGTACAAGCCATAACCAGCCTCCCTTGAGCCATAACTGGGGGAGGCAAGGAGCATGATATGGTTTAGGTGTGTGGCCCGTCCCAATCTCATGTTAAAATTTGATCCCAAGTGTTGGATGTGGGGCTTGGGGGGAGGTGTTTGGGTCATGGGTGTGGTTCTCTCATGAATGGCTTCATGCTTTCCCTATGATAATAGTGAAACCTTACTTTTTTAGTTCACAAGGGAGCTGGTTGTTTAAAAGAGTCCGGCACCACCTCCTCTTTCTCTTACTCCTTCTCTTGCCATGTGACAGGGCCACTCCTTCCACATTAATTGCAAGCTCCCTGATGCCCTCACTGGAAGCAGATGCTGGTGTCATGCTTCTTGCACAGCCACAGAACCTTAAGTCAAATAAACCTCTTTGCTTTATAAATTACCCAGTCTTAGGTATTTTATTTATAACAGTGGAAAATGGATTAACATAGAGCACTATGCTGGAATGCAGGAGGTAATGTCTTGAGGTGGCCTTGAGCAGTGAGCCTGTGGAGGGTTCCCTGGGCCTGTTCCCTGAAGACATTTTGCCCTCGTAGAGGTCTGCCCCTGTAATGAGTTGAGCCTCAAAGAACTCTAAAATGCCTTCCAAGTCATTTTTCCATTGTCTTGATAATGGAAGCATCCGGCTTCCTTCTATTCATACTGATCTCATTATTAAACAGTTGCTTGGTTGCACCCTTGCATGATTGCTTCATTCTTTACATAGCAAGGATGCAATTTTCCATATTTTTACATTCTATTTCCCTATTAATTATAAATTATGTCTTTAAAGCATTTATCCCTCTCTTATCTTGCTATATGTGATGAAAAGTATCCATATAGCTCCTTTTATATTTTGTTTATTAATTTATTCCAACAGATATTCTAGTTTATCACTCTTAAATTAGGTCTTTTATAAAGCCTTTAGACATGGACACAATTTTGACAACTGTTTAACAAGGATGGCCTTTACTCCAGTTTCTAATACCTTGTTCCTCATTTCCCCTCTGAGATTTCATAAGAATTGCCTTTGCTATTCATATTTCAACCAAGATTTTAATCATGAACACTTAAGTCATCCCAAGAAGACAAGCTTTCCCTACAGCTTTGTTTTCTTCTAAGCTCTCATAAAAATTTCCATTAATATTTCATTCATGGCTATCCAGGCTTTTTCTGGCCTGCTCCTACACATTTTTTCAGCCTCTTCCCATTACCCAGTTTCAGAATTGCTTTCATATTTTCATATATTTGTTACATGAGAAGCCCCACTTCTCAGTACCAATTTTCTGCCTTAATATGTTTTGTGTTATTATAGTACAATACCTAAAATTGAGTAATTTATATTTATTTATTTAATTAATTTCAGCACATTACAGGGGTACAAATGTTTAGGTTACATATATTGCCTTTGCCCCACCCAAGTCAGAGCTTCAAGCATGTGCATACCCCAGATGGTTCGCACCACACCCATTTGGTATGTATATACCCATTCCCTCCTTCTCCCTCCCATCTGCCTGCCACCGGAAGAATTCTATTTTTTACAGCTATGGAGGCTGGGAAGTCAAGAAGCCAACACATTGTAAAGGCCTTCTTTCTGTGTAATTCCATGGTGGAAGGGAAAACTGTTACCATCTGACAGAAAGCAGGGTGCCATACTCATCCTTTTATCAATAACTAAACCCCATGACATATAATTCACTACTGAGATCTTGACCCTAACCTGTTAATGAGAACGTAGCCTTCAGGATCTAATTAGCTCTTAAAAATCTCACCTTTCAACACTGTTGATTTAGGGATTAATTTTCTAACACAAGAAATTTGGGAAATGCATTTAAGTCATTGCACTTTACCAAGAAATGTTACAGTTTCACTTGCTTTTGTGTTGCTGTTCAGCATCCATTCATTTCACCTTGAAGAACTTACTTTAGTATTTCTTGCAAGTTGTAAGTCTTTCTGGATCTGGATGTCTATTTTTTTCTCAAATTTGGGATGTTTTCAGTTATTATTTCTTCAATTAAGACTTCTAGTCCTTTATATCTCTCTTCTCCTTCCTGTCTTCCAATAACCATATATAAGTCCACTTGATTGTTTCCTATAAATGAATTACGATTTTTTCACTCTTTTTCCTTCTTTGTTTTGCTCCTCTGATAATTTATATGGATCTATCTTTGCATTTGGTGACAGTTTCCTTTGCTTGATTTAGTCTATCGTTAAACCCTTGCAGTGAATTTTTTTTTAGTTAAGTTATTGTATTCTTCAGCTACAAGATTCCTGTTTGCTATTTAATTTTTCCCTACTCTTTGTTGAAATTTTCATTGTTTTTATGCATTGTTCCCCTGACTTACTTTTATGAAATTATTTGACAGGTAAATCATATCTCTCTCTCTTTCACTAATATCAGTTTCTAGAGATTTGTCTTTTTCCATTTTGGGGGACTTATTCCCCTGTTTGATCATTTTATTGCCCCTTTGTATTGATATCTGCATGTTAGAGGAAAAAAAAATAAAACACCACCTCTCCCAGTCTTCATGATCTGGCCTCATACAGAAGAATCTCCTCACCAATCAGCCTGGGCATAGATTCTGGGTGACTCTCAAACCTTCATGCTCATCCAGACTGCCTCATTTGTTCTTAGTGGCCCCCAGGCATCTAGTGTATGCTGGGCTTGTTCAGTTCTCTGAGACAGATGTGAAAGGAATCACCACTAAGGGCACCCCCCATAAATCTTTGTAGATGCAATCTAATTATTTCCCTCCCTAGGAAGAAGCTGAGATTTGGAATTTGCTCTATTGACCTGGGAGGATAGGCTACAGTGAGTGCATGCATGCCAACATAAATAACTTCTTTCTTCTCTTTGACCCCATTTAGTGTATGCTGGGTGCCACCAGACTTCAGATATAGGTGAGATAGAAGTCAGTGTCTTGTCATGATCACTTAGGCATTCTCTAAGAAGTATGAGACTTTATCTACAGCTCTCCTTTTTTTTTTCTGAGCCCTTACCAGAATCAACTTTAAAGGTCCATCATGACAACGCAGGTTTTTCCCTAGTATGCACCTCAAAACTTCTAGCCTCTATCCTTTATCGAGTTCCAAAGCCACTTCCACATTTTTTTCTGCAGACAAATTTTTTTTGTTTTAATTCAATTGTCTCTGTTAACTCAGGTACCTCTGAGATAAAATCAGTATCAATAACAAACTAAAGTATATGGAATTAATGTTAATAAGAATAACATTTTGAAAGAGAAGCTGGCCTATAGATAAGTAAGAATTGATACACATATATATGATGTCAAAGTAGAATTTTTTCAGGGGGGAAGGCAGATATTTTATTCAGAAGGTAAACCTGACTAAAGACAATGCAATAAATTTGAGTTAATTGAATTTAAATTAAAATTCACGATATAGTTCACAGAAATATGTTAAGAGCCCACTTTCTGGCAGATGCCTATTTACATCAGTCGCTAAGTTTTAATTTTATTTTTTTCATCAATTAAAAGCATTTTATTAATTTTCTGGATTTCATGATTTTTGATACTTTTTTTAAAATTTCAGAATATTATAGGGGCGCAAATGCTTTGGTTACATATATTGCCTTTGCACCACCCAAGTCAGAGCTACAAGGGTTCCCAACCCCCAGACATCACGCACCATATCCATTATGTGTGAATTTACCCATCCCCTCCTCCCAACTCCCACCTGCCCGACACCCTTTGTATGTTAATATAGATGCAGATGTCATTCTAATGAGGTATCAGAGGAAATGATGAAGATGTTATTGAAAACTGAAGGAAATGTGATCCTTGTTATAAAATAGTGAAGGAGTTGGCTGAATTGTACTCATAGTCTAGTGTTGGTGCAAGGTAAAATTTGCAAGCAATGAAACTAGATATTTAGCTGTGGAAATTTCTAAGCTAAGTGTTGAAGGTTCAGCTTGGCTTTTTCTGACTGCTTATAGTAAAATGCAAAAAAAGAAAAATGACTTTTTTTTGTTAATTACTTGATTTTATTAAGCAAAAAGAAAGTAGGACTTGAAGATTTGAAAAATTTTTGGCCTACTTGTACTGCAAAAAAATGAGAACACTGAGGGTGTGGCCAAGCTGCCACTTAATACGGAGATTAGTATAGATTAGCCATCTCAACAGAAGCCAGGCACAATTCATCAAGACAGTAGAAGAATGACCCCAAAGGCAGTTCAGTCATCACAGGCCCAGAAGACATGGGCCTGGGAGGTATGGCTGTCTCTACCTAGGTGTCAAAGGACAGGGCCATATGGAGCTGAAGGGCTGCTATCCTAACATAGGAGAGAGCTGCCATGGTGGCAGGGCCATAGCAGAAAACTGTGGCATGGGCAGGGCTACCACCACCACTCAGAGGTTGGGCAGCACCTCACTGAGTACCTTTCTTGCCCCAGTGGGTCTGGAGGGTGAAGCATTGAGCCAGAGAGGATTATTCTCAAGCCTTAAGGTTTAATGTGCTTCCTCTGTTAGGTTTTGAACTTATTTGTGACCCATTATGCCTTTCTCCTTTCCTATTTCTGTCTTTTAGAATGAGAATGTCTATCATGTGACTGCCCCACCATTGTACTTCAAAAGCAAATTTCTTGTTTGGTTTCACAGGTTCACAGATGGAGAGAGATTCATCTCAGAATGAATTGTACCTTGACTCATACCCATATCTGATATGGATGATATTTAGATGAGACTCTGGACTTAAGAGTTGATGGTGGACTGACTTAAGACTTTTGGGGCTATTAGGGTGAAATAAAAGCACTTTTCATGTGAGGGCAACATAAATTTTGGGAGAGTCATGGTGAAATGCTATGGGCTAAATGTTTGTATTCCCTCCAATTGATATACTGAATTCCTAACTCCCAATCTGATGATGTTAGCAGGTGAGTGAGACCTCTGGGAACTGATAAGGTCATGAGAGTGGAACCCTCATAAATGGGATTAGTGATTTTATATAAAAGAGACTCCAGAGACCTCTCTTTCCCCTCTGCCATGTGAGGACACAATGAGAAGATGGCCATCTATGAACTATGAAATGGTCCTTCACCAGACACCAAATTCGCCAGTTCCTTGCTCTTGGACTCCCTAGCCTCCAGATTGTGAGAAATAAATGTTTGTTATTTAAGCTACCTGGCCTATGATAGTTTGTTATAGCAGCCTGAATGGACTAAGACAAAAATAAATTCTCAATATCTATGTTATCGTATGTTGATTTTATTTTTCCTCTTGGAACAATTTCAAGTGACATACAAAAAAAAAATATGTAAACATTAGCATATAGTCTCCCTTACATACTTCCTCTCTCAGTTCTTGATTTATTTGATCACTGGAGAGCAGTGAACCTCATCCTTTTACCTCACAAAGTGAATATGAGAATTTTTCTAAATTTCTTTATGATGGAGTCCAAATAAATAATTTTCCTGTGTCTATAAAAAAGGAAGTCAGGGTCTTGGACAGCTCCAGGAAAAGTTGGGATTGGACATGCAGTGTAAGTATTTCCCTTTCTAGCATCAATCTTGGAGCCAAGAGTTTTCTTATGATAATATGGTGCTGTGCCAAGAGTAGGGATTATGTTCAAGAGGGTGTTTCAAATTATCCTAATGGCTTCAATTTGCCTCATTTTGCAATTTCCTAGGGTGCAGAAGCCTCTCAACTAGTCTCTGGATTTCTCACAAAGGCATTTGTTCATGTATTGTTTCATTGTGCATTTATGGGAAAAAAATATTTCAGGGCTTTCTATTTTGTCATCTTGTTGACATCAATTTATTTAGTTTTTTTCAACATATAATATTATGTCATCTGCAAACATATTCATCATTATTTCCAATTTCAATACCTTTAATTTATTTTTCTTGCCTAATTGTGTCTGCTAGGTCTTCCAATACAATCTTGAACAGAAGCAGTAAAAGCAGGCATCTTCAACTGTATTCTGATCTTAGACAGCAAAGAATTTTGGTTTTTCACTATTGAGTATGATGTTAGCTGTGGGTTTTTCATATGTGACATTTATTATGTTGAGGAAATGTCCTTCTAATCCCTGGTTGTTGAGTGATGGGTGTGTGTGTGTGTGTGTGTGTTTGTGTGTGACAGAGAGAGAGAGAGAGAGAGAGAGAGAGAGAGAGAGAGAGAGAGGATGTTGAATGTTGTCAAATGCTTTTTCTGCATCAATGAAAATGATTATGGATTATTTTTTCCTTCATTCTTTTAGTGTGGTTTATTCTATTGATTAATTTTTATATGTTAAATCTTCCTTTCATTCTACAAAAATTCCCACTTTGTCATGATGTATAATCCCTTATAGGTGCCATTGGATTCTCTTTTCTAATATTTTGTTGGATATTTTTGCATCAATATTCATCAGAGATATGAATGTGTAGTTTTCTTTTCTTGTAATGTCTTTGTCTAGCCTTGGTATCATGATAATGCTAGCAAGTAGAATGACCTAAATAGGGTTCTTTCCTTTACAATTTCTTGGAAAGACTTTAAGGAGGTTTGGTGTTAATGTTTCTTTAAATATTTGGTGGAATTCACCAACGAAGTCATTTGGTACAGGAATTTAATTTTTGTGATGCTTTTGACGGATGATTGAATTTTGTTATTAGTTATCAGTCTGCTCCAATTTCAGATTTCTTTATGGTTTACTCTTGGTAGGTTGTGTTTTTCTAGAAATTCATCTACTTCATCTATATCATGCCACTCTGAATAAAAAATTGCTCCTAGTGCTTTCCTGTAATTCTTTTTTTTATTTCTGTAATACCAGCAGTGATTTTCTCTTTAATTTCTGATTACATTTATTTGAAATTTCTCTCTTTTCTTATTCCATCTAACTAAAAGTTTGTAAATTTTGCTGATTTTTTTTGAAGAACCAAGTTTTTATTTTGCTGTTTTTTCAATTTTTTCCATCTTCTATTTTATCCATTTCTGCTTCAATATATCATGTCTTTCCTTTGAGTAACTTTATATTTAGTTTGTTTGCTCCTGTTCTTTTCTAGTGTTTTAATGTGTAAATTTAAGATGTTGAATTGAGAACTTCTTAAATTTTAATGTAAGTATTTGCAGATATAAATTTTCCTGTAGCATAGCTTTTGCTGCTTTTAGAAATTTTGGTATGTTGTGTTTCAATTTTCATTTGTCTCAAAATATTTACTAATATTTCTTGCATTTTATTTTTTGGCCCATTGATTATTTAAGAGTATATCATTTAATTTTCACATATTTATAATGTATCTAATTTTCCTCTGCTACTAATTTGTAATTTTATTCTATTTTTATAAGAAAAGACATTGTGTATGATTTTAAAGTTTTTCAACTTCCTTAGACGTGTCTTATGGTCTAAAATGTAATCTTCAATGCATTTGAGAAAAATATGAATTCTGCTATTGTTTTTCTATTTTTTGTATTTTATTTTATTAGTTTTTAATATATATAACTTTTATTTGTCCATTAAAAATAAATAAAGTTTAAAATAAAAAACCTCAAATGTGTAAAAAAACGGTAAATTAAAGTTGTGAACAATCACTTCACAGAAAAAAATAAACATAATAATCAATGAACATTTTTGCTTTGGTTGCCTGGGCTTTTGAGGTCTTACTCAAGAAATCTTTGCCCATGTAACCTAAACATTTGTACCCCCATGATATGCTGAAATAAAAAAAAGAAAAGAAAAAAAGAAAAGAAATCTTTGCCCAGACCAATGTCTTGGAGAATTTCATCAATACTTTCTTATAGTAGTTTCATAGTTTCAGGTTTTACATTTCTGTATCTTTTTTTTATTTCAGCATATTATGGGGGTACAAATGTTTAGGTTACGTATATTGCCCTTGTCCCCCGACCCGCCCAGAGTCAGAGCTTCAAGCGTGTCCATCCCCCAGATGGTGCGCATTGCTCTCATTATGTATGTCTGTTATTGTTTGATAGAGTGTTGGTATTTGTCTTTTAGGTCCAAGTGTTCATTAGTGTTGCTCAAGTCTCGTATTTCCTTTTTGGTCAATCTTCTATCTGCCTGTTCTATTATTGAAGATGGAATGATGGATATTCTATTATTTTAGAGCTGTATATATCTCCCTTCCATTCACGAAATTTTTGCTTCATATATTTAAGAAATAATAATGATATATATATGTACATATACACACATGTATATATTTAAATGTTTATGTGTTCTTAGTAAATTGATCTTTTGTCATTATATAATGTCCTTCTTTGTCTCTTGTAAGAGTTTTTTTTTTAACTTAAAGTCTATTTTGTCTGATATTCAAAGCACACCCTGCTACTCTCTTTTGATTACTATTTTCATGGGATATTTTTCCATCACCTTATCTGTGTCCTTATATCTAAACTGAGTGTCTTGTAAACTGCTATAGTTGCATTCTGTTTTTATTCTATTAATTCTTTCTGCCAATCCTTGACTTTTGATTAAGGAGCTAAATCCATTTGTATTCAAAATAATTACTGACAAGGATGTATTCAGAATTGTGATTTTGTAATTTGTTTTCTGTGTGTCTTATAGATATTTTGGCTCTAATTTGCTCCCATTCTATATTCCCATGTTTTAATTGATAGTTTGTTGTGACACCTTTTGATTTTCTTCTCATTTCCTTTTTTGTAAATTCTGAATGTATTTAATTTGTGGTTACCATTTAGATTATGAATAAAAACCTAGAGGTATAATAATTTATTATCATCTTATACAAACTTAAAACCAATAATATATGGAAACTCTACTCCTTTACAACTCCTGCAAGTTTATATTATTGATGTCACAAATTGTATCTGTATTTACAGTGTACACATTAACATAGATTTTTTATGCTCCTTCTTTTAAATTATATAACAGAATGATAAGTAGTTATGTACCAAAATTAAATAATATTTTTTTTATAATTGCTCATGTATTTACCTTTATCTGGCAACTGTATATTTTTATGTGACTTTGATTTACTGTGTAGGTCTTTTCATCTGAACTTTAAGGATTCCCTTTAGCATTATTTGTATGGCCAGTCCAGTGATAATGCCTTCTTTTCACTTTTGCTTACCTGGAAAGTCTTAGTAGTCTTAATTTGGTCTTTATTTTTGAAGGGCAGTTTTGTGGGATATAGAATTTTGAAAATGGCAATTTATTTCTGGCA
This sequence comes from Indri indri, assembly GCA_004363605.1. Taxonomy (NCBI): domain Eukaryota; kingdom Metazoa; phylum Chordata; class Mammalia; order Primates; family Indriidae; genus Indri; species Indri indri. Next base: position 45,829 of record RJWJ010004687.1, read on the forward strand.
CTTGAAATCTATCATCTTACTGCCTCTGCCCTCAATGATCTCTGTTTAAATATTCACTAATAATTTTGTTGAGGAGTCCTTGAATGTGATGAGTAACTTTTCTCTTACTGCTTTCAAGATAACTCTCTTCGGTTTTGCCTTTAGACAGTTGGATTATGATCTATCTTAATGTGGGTCTTATGTGATTCATCCCACAGGAGTTCTTTGAGGTCCTGTATTTGTAGATCCCCATCATTATCAAATTGAGAAGTTTTGGATATTATTTCTTCATATAACTTCCCTGTTCTTTTCTCTTCCTTTTTTTTTTAAATGTCCACGATCAATATATTGATCCACTTGCTGAAATTCTACTAGTTTATTTAGGTTTTATTCCCTTTTTATTTATTTCGCTCCTTTTTTCTTCTTTTTTTCTTGAGTAATTTCAAAGATACATTTCTACATTTGCAAATTCTTTTCTTCTTCCTATTCATTTGTGCTGTTAAACTCTTATGGGAAATTTTTCAATTTGGTTATCACATATTTCATTTCCATAATCTCTTTTTTAAAATAACTTCTGTCTCTGCTCATATTTTCATTTGGTTCATATATAATTTTCCAGGTTTCCTTTAGTTATCTGTATTTTTTTTAGCTTTTTCAGCATATGTAAAACTGTTCTTTTCAAATCTTAATGTATTCAGAGGGGAGAGCAAGATGGTGAATAGAAACATCCAGTGATCATTCTTCTGCACAAACACCAAATTCAACAACTATCCACACAAGGAAGCACCTTCAGAAGAATGAAAAATCAGGTGAGCTATCATAGTACCTGGTTTTAAGATTATATCAACGAAAGAGGTGCAGAAGAAGGCAAAAAAAAAAAGAAACTCTTGCATTGTCTCCACCACCCCTTTCCAATCTCTCAACATTGCCACACTAGCACAATGAGTGGAGAGAAAATCTGTGTGCCTGGAGGAGAAAGAGTGAAGTGATTATGAGACTTTGCATTGAAACTCAGGGCCACCCTGTCACAGAGGAACATAGCACAGGGCAGAATTCTGTGACTGCCTCCAGAGGGAGCCTTTAGACAAGGCTGGCCAGAGGGAAATCCTCCTCCTTGAAACCTGAGTTCCAGTTAGCTCTACCACTAGATGACAAAAATATGCCTGGGGCCCAGAATAAATTCATAAGGAAGATAGACAACAAAGGCTGCAGTCCTTGAGCAACAACTGCAGCTGTGCTGGCCCAGATCCAATCAACTTGGGATGCACACGACCCAAGGAGACACCAGTGGTGGCAACTAAGCCAGTGCTTGTGTCACTGCTCCCCCAAGTACAGACAATGCAGCTCAAGGAGAATCTTCCACTGGGGGAAAGGAAAGGGAAGACTTCAGAGGTATTTGCTTTGCAACCTGGGTATGAGCTCAACCACAGTAAAACAAAGTACCAAGCAGGTACCTGAAGCCCCTGATTCCGGGCCTTAGTTCCTAGATGGTATTTCTCCATTCACCCTGGGCCAAAAGGAAACATGCTATGCTAAAGGGAAGGACCTAGTCCTGGCAGGATTCGCCACCTGCTCACTAAAGAAAACTTGGCTTTGAATAAATTATCAGAGGTAACAAACAACAGTAACCATGGGTTTTAGGTGAGAGTGGGCAGGCTTCAGGTGTGACCTAGCACAGTCTAAGCTGCAGAGGCCATGAAGGAGTGCCCACACCACTCCTCCCCAAACTCCAGCATCCAACCACAGAGAACAAAGGAAGACAGTGAGACACTTTATGGATAATCCAGGGAATTCTCCTGTATCTTACCCAAGTCCGCCAAGGTGGTACTACCAGGAGTCCACAATAGTCACAGCATTACTGAGCTTGGGGCACACTCAGTGCTGATATGGGAGTAGTGACCGAAGACTTAGACTGCAATACTCAAATTCTTTGGAATATCTGGAAAGGCATCTCAAGAAAGAAGGGTTCAAATAAGCCCAGACTGTGAAGATTAAAATAAATAGCCAACTGTTAAATGCCCAGGCATTGACAAATATCCACAAGCATTAAGAACATCTAAAAAAAATATGACCTCACCAAATGAATTAAATAAGTTTCCAGTGAAGAATTGCAGAGCGATAGATATATGTGAACATTCAGACAGAGAATTAAAAATAGCTGTCCTGAAGAAGCTCAATGTTCAAGACAACACAGAGAAGGAATTTGGAAGGTTATTAGAGAAATTTAACATAGAGATTGAAATAATAAATAAAAATCAAACAGAACATTTGGAGCTGAAAATTTAATTGGCAAATTAAGAACTGTATCAGAGTCTCTCAACAGCAGAATTAATCAAGCAGATGAAAGAATTAGTTAGCTCGAAGTCTGGCTATTTGAAAATCAGAAGAGAAAAGAAGAAAAAAGAATGAAAAAGAGTAAAAAAAAAATTGGATCACAACAAGATCTAGAAAATAGCCTCAAAGGGTAAATCTAAGGGATAGTCACCCTAAAGAGGAGGTAGGGAGGAGATTGGAGTAGAAAGTTTATTTAAAGAAATAATAAGACAGAACTGTCCATACCTAGGGAAAAATATAAATATTTAGGTACAAGAAGGTCATAGAACACCAAGCGTATTTAACCCAAACAAGACTACCTCAAGACATTTCATAAACAAACTCCCAAAGGTCACAGCAAAAGAGAATCCTAAGAGAAACAAGATAAATGAATATATATATAAATATATAAAGAAGTTCCAATGCATCTGTCAGCAGACTTCTCAGTGGAAACCTTACAAGCCAAGAGAGAATGGCATGACATAATCAAAGTGCTGAAGGAAAAAAGAAAAAAAAAAAAAAACCTTAACCCTAGAATATTATATCCTGCAAAAATTTCCTTCAAACATGAAGACTAAATAAAGACTTTCTCATACAAACAAAAAGTGAGGGATTTCATCAACAACAGACCTCTCTTAGAAGCAATGCTATAATGAGATCTTAAATCTAAAAGAAAAGGACATCAATGAGTAATAATAAATCATCTCAAGGTATACACCTCACTGGAAATAGTAAATACACAACACAAAATACTATATTGTTTTAATAGCAGTGTATATGCCACTTATTTATAGGAAGACTATAAGACAAACCTATCACAAATAACTACAACTTTTTGAGAGATAGATAATATAAAAATATAGATGGAAACAGCAAAAAGATAAAAAGCAGAGGGGCGAGGTATAGACATAAAGAGTGGAATTTGTGCTAGGTTTCTCTTTGCTTGTTTATTTGTTTGTTCACTTGTAAGCAGAGTTGTCATATGTTTAAAATAATTATTTATAAAATATTTTTGTAAGCCTCATGGTCACCTTAAATTAAAAAATCCCACCACAAATACACATAAGAAAAAAAGCAAGAAATTAAAGCAAATTATCAGAGAAAATCACTTTTAACAAAAGAAAACAGAAAGGAAATAAGAAAGGGAGGACCACAAAACAACCAAAAATCAAATAAACCATAGTACCATTAAGTCCTAACCTAGCAACAACAACATTAAATGTGAATGGAATGTATTCACCAATCAAAAGATATAGAGTTTCTGAATGGATATAGTAAACAAGACCCAACTATGTATTGTTTACAAGAGATGCACTTAACCTATAAAGACACACATAGACTGAAGATAAAGGAATGGAAACCAAAAAAGAGCAGTAATAACTACACTTCTATAAGATAAAATAGATTTCAAGACATAAACTGTAAAAAGAGACAAAGAAGCTCATCATATAATAATAAAAGGTTCAATTCAGGAACAGGATATAATAATTCCACATATATCTGTACCGGATACTGGAGCACCAAGATATATAAAGCAAATATTACCAGAGCTATAGACAGAGAGATGGACTCCAACACAATAATGTTTGCTTGTTTTAACACTACACTTTCAGTATTGGGTAGATCATCCAGACAGAAAATCAACAAAGAAACATTGGACTTAATCTGCACTATAGACTGAATGGACCTAACAGATATTTACAGAATGTTTAGTCCAACAGCTGCAAAATCCACATTCTCTTCCTCAGTTCATAGACAATTCTCAATACTAGAGTATACGTTAGGCCACAAAACAAATCTTAAATAATTAAAGAATTATATCCTGTCAAGTATTTACTCTGACGACAATACAATACAACTAGAAAACAATAATAAGAGGAAACGTTGGAAACTATACAAACACATGTGAATTAAACAATATGCTCCTGAATGACCAGTGGGTCAATGAAGAAATTAAGAAAAACATTTTTAAAATTATTGAAACAAACAGGAAAAAAAAAACTTTATACCAATTAAACAATAAAAAACTAAAAAAAAGAAAAAAAAACCTTTGCAAATTATAACCACACTGAGATACCACTACACCTTTTTGAATGGCAAAATGAAAAAAAAAGATTGGTCATACCAAGTACTAGTGAGGATACAGTGCAATTGGAACTATAATGTATTTCTAATAGGAATTAATATCAAATGGTACAACCCTTTTTTAAATCAGTTTAGCAGTTTTCTAAAAAGATAAACATATACCTACCATTTAATTCAAGCACTTCAACTCCTAGGTATTTACCTAAGAGAAATGAAAGTGTATGCCCACATGTGAATGTCCACAGCAGCTCTATTTATAATAGCCAAAAACTGTCGGCAGCTGAATGAATAAATTGTGGTCTATCCATACAATGGAATACTGCTCAACAATGAAAAGGAATGAATTATTTTACCAGTCAAACCTCATGAATGAAATCTCACAATAATTATGCTAGATGAATGAAGCCAGACAAAGAAGAGTGCATACTGTCTGATTCCATTTGTATGAAATTTTAGAAATGGAAACTAATCCATAGTGAGAAAGCAGATCAGTCTTCCTCTGGGGTGTGGGGTGAAGGAAAGGATTAAAAGAGGCACCAGAAAACTTTGGGGGTGATGGAGCTGTTCATTTTATTGATTTTGGTGATGATTCATGGCTATATACATATGTCAAAAGTTACCGTATAATACACTTGAACTATGCACAGTTCATTGTAGGTCAATTATACATTAATAAAGCTGTTTAAAATAAAAAAATTGAAACAAATTAAAGTGAAAACACAATATACCAAAACCTATGGCATACAGAAAAAACAGTAATAAGAGGCAAGTTTAAGCAATATGTATGTACATCAGAAAAGTAGAAAAAACTTCAAATAAACAACTTAACTATGCACCTCAAGGTACTAGAAACACAAGAGCAAACCAAACCCAAAATTAGTAGAAGAAAAGACATAATAAAGATCAGAACAGAAACAAATGAAATTGAAACAAAAATAATACAGGAGATCAAAGAAATGAAAATTATTTTTTTGAAAAGATAACCAAACTGAAACACCTTTAGCCAGACTAAGAAATAAGAGAGAGGACCCAATAAATAAAAACTGAAATTAAAAAGGAGACACTACAACTAATAATTCAGAAATTCAAACAATCATTAGAGACTACTATGATCAACAATATGCCAACAAACTGGAAAGCCCAAAATAAATGGATAAATTCCTAAGCACATGCATTGATCTCCACATGTAGCTGTTGCATTCAAGGTGATTGTTCATATAGGTATAAAGACTGCTAGTGTGGCATTTACATATTAAAATATGTACCATTTATTACGAAAAAAAAAAATTCCTAGGCACATAAAACCTACCAAGATGGAACCAGGAAGAAATCCAAAATCTGAATAAACCAATAACAAGTAGTGAAACAGAAGCTGCGATAAAAATCTCCCATAAAAGAAAAGCCCAGGACCCTATGGTTTCGATGCTCAATTGTACCAAGCATTCAATAAACTAGTACCAATCCTACTTAAACTATTCAAAACATCGAGGAGGAGGGATTACTCCCAAACTCGTTCTATGAAGCCTGTATCACCATATAAAACCAGACAAAGACACAACAAAAAAGCAACTATAGGCCAATACCTCTGATGAACACAGATGAAAAATATCCTCAAGAAAATACTAGCAATCTGAATTCAATAACACACATTAAAAAGATTATTCATCATGATCAAGTGTGATTCATCCCAGGGATACAAGCATGGTTCAACATATGCAAAACAATCAATGTGATATGATATATCATATTAACAGAATGAAGGACAAAAATCACATGATCATTTCAATTGATGCTGAAAAAGAATTTGGCAATATTCAACACCACTTCACATTAAAAAATTCTGAAAAAACTGGATATATAAGGAATTTACCTCAACCTGATAAAAGCCATATATGACAGATCCACAGCTATTATAGTGCCATACCAAATGGAGGAAAACATAAACACTTTCCTCTAAGATCTGGAGCAGGACAAGGATGCCCACTCTAACCACTTTTATTCAACATATTACTAGAATTTCTAGTTAGAGCAATCAGACAAGAGAAAAAATAGAGGGCATCCAAATTGGAAAGGACAAAGTCAAAGAATCCTTGTTGGCAGAAGATATAATCTTCTATCTAGAGAAAGCTAAAGACTCAAAAAAAAAAAAAAACTACTAGAACTGTTAAACAAATTCAGTTAAGTTGCAGGATACAAAATAAAAATACAAAAACCAGCAGCATTTCTATATGTCAACAATAAACAATCTGAAAAAGAAACCAAGAAAGTAATCACATTTGTAATAGCTATAAATAAAACAAAATGCCTAGGAACAAACTTATCAAAAGTGAAAGATTTCTATGACAATAAAACATTAATGAAAGAAATTGAAGAGGACACAAAAAAATGGAAAGATATTCCATGCTCATGAAATAAACAATATTATAACAATGCCGATACTACCCAAAGCAACCTACAGATTCAATGCAATCCCCATCAAAATATCAATGGTATTCTTCACAGAAATAGAGAAAATAATTCTAAAATTTATATGAAATCACAAAAGACCCAGAATAGCCAAAGCCGACCTGAGCAAAAAGAACGAAACTGGAGGAATCACATTACCTGACTTCAAATTATACTTCAGAGCTCTAGTAACCAACACAGTAGGATACTGGCATGAAAACAGACACATAGACCAATGGAACAGAATGAAGAACCTAGAAATAAATCCAAAAAATCTATAGTGAACTTATTTTCAGCAAAGTTGCCAAGAACATATAGTGGGAAAGGGGCAGTCTCATCAATGAATGGTAATAGGAAAACTGGATATCCACATGCAGAAGAATGAAACTAGATCCTTATCTCTTGCCGTATATGAACATCGAACAAAAATGGATTGAAGACTTAAATCTAACAGCTGAAACTGTGAAACCACTAAAGGAAAACTTGGGAAAATGCTTCAGAACATTGGCCTGGGCAATGATTTCTTGAGTAATATCCACAAAGTACAGGAAAAGAAAGCAAAATTGAACAAATGGGATCACATCAAGTTAAAAATCTTCTGCACTCCAAAGAAAACAATCAAAAAAGAGAAGAGACAATGCAAAGAATGGAAGAAAATATTTTCAAACTACCCATCTGACAAGGGATTAGTAACAAGAATATATAAGAAGCTCCAACAACTCACAAAAAATCAAATAATACAATTAAAGTATGGGCAAAGGATCTGAATAAACATTTTTCAAAAGAAGACATACAAATAGCCAATAGGTAGATGAAGAAATGCTCAACATGATTAGTCATCAGAGAAAAGCAAATCAAAATTACAATGAGATATTATCTCATCACAGTTATAATGGCTTTTATTAAAATGTCGGACAATAACAAATGCTGGCAAGGATGTTGACAAAGGGGAACCCGTGTATACTGTTGATGGGTATATAAATTAGTGTAATCAATATGGAAAACAATATGGAGTCTCCATAGGAAACTAAAAATAAACTGTCAAATGACCCAGCAATCCTACTGTTTGGTATATATCCAAAGGAGAGGAATTCATTATATAAAAAAGATATCTGCACTCCCATGTTTATTGAAGCACTATTCACAATAGCCAAGATTTGGAATCAACATAAGTGTCCATTACTGAGTGAATGAATGGAAAAATTGTAGTATATATACACCATGGAATATCATATAGCCATGAGAAGAATGAAATCCTGCCATTTGCAACAACATGAATGGAAATGGAGGACATTATGTGAAGTGTAATAAACCAAGCACAGAAAGACAAATCTCCCATGTTATTACTCATATGTGGGAGCTATATATTAAAAATAATTCTTGTAGTATAGGTTGAAGTCTGGTAGATTGATGCCTCCCTATTTGTTCTTTTTGGTTAAGGTTGCTTTGGCTATCGGGGGTCTTCTGTGGTTCCATATGAAGAATAGAATTATATTTTCTACATCTGCAAAAAAATGATTTTGGTATTTTAATAAGGATTGCATTGAATCTGTAGATCACTTTGGGTAGTACAGACATTTTAACAATGTTGATTCTGCAGATCCATGAGCGTGGTATGTTTCTCCATCTGTTTATCTCCTCTGCTATTTTCTTCGTGGTTCTCCCTGTAGATTTCTTTCACCTGCTTAGTTAATTATATTCTTAGGTTTTATTTTCTTTGTTGCTATGGTGAAATTTGTTGAGTATTTGATTTGGTTCTCATCTTTATTGTTGTTGGCGTATATGAATGCTAATGATTTGTGTACATTGATTTTGCAACCTGAGACATTGCTGAATTTGTTTATCACTTCCAATAGTCTCTTGGCAGAATCCTTGGGGTTTTTTTAGATATTATATCATATCACCAGCAAAGAGTGATAATGTGACCCATTCTGCCCCCATGTGGATACCCTTGATGTCCTTCTCTTATCTGATTGCTCTGACTAAGTTTTCCAGCTCTACTTTGAATAGAAGTAGTGATAATGGGCAACCTTGCCTCGTTCCAGTTCTAAGTGAAATTGGAATGGTTCCAATTTTTCACCATTCAGTATGCTTTTGCACATCTAGGGAAATAATCATTAGAGTGAATAGACAACCTACAGAATGGGAGAAAATATTAGCATGCTATACATCTGATAAAGGGCTGATAACTACATTCTAAAGAAAAAAAAGCATATCAGCAAGAAAAGAATCAAACAATCCCATTAAAAAGTGGGCAAAAGACATGAACAGAAGCTTTTCAAAAGAAGATAGACTAATGGCCAACAAACATATGAAAAAATGCTCAACATCTCTAATCATGAGGGAAATGCATATCAAATCACAATGAGATATCACTTAACTCCAGTGATAATGGCCTTTATCAAAAATTCCCCAAACAACAAATGTTGGTGTGGATGCAGAAGGATAGGAACACTTATACACTGCTGGTAGGACTGCGAACTAGTAATAGTACAACCTCTATGGAAAGCAGTAGGGACATACCTCAAAGAACTAGAAGTAGAACTATTGTTTGATCCAGCAATCCCACTACTAGGTATTTATCAAAAGGAAAAAAAGACATTCTATAAAAAAGACATCTGCACTGGAATGTTTATAGCAGCACAATTCACAATTGCAAAGATGTGGAAACAACCCAAGTGCCCATCAATATATGAGTGCATTAATAAAATTATACACACACACACACACACCCCGTCGAGTACTACTCAGCCATAAAAAGAAATGGTAAACTAATACCTCTTGTATTAACCTGGATGGAACTGGAGATAATTCTTCTATGTGAAGTATCATAAGAATGGAAAAACAAACACTACATGTACTCATCATTAAATTGCACCTAATCGATCAGCCCTTATCTGCACATATGGAAATAACATTCATTGGAAATTAAGTAGATGGGGGGGGGGAGGAGGGAATAGGTATTAATAAATTCACACCTAACAGGTACAATGCACATTATCAGGGGGATAGGCAAACTTATAACTTTGACTGAAACAGTACAAAATCAATTTATGTAACCAAAGCTTCTGTACCCACATAATATTCTGAAATCAAAACAATAAAAATAAAAACAATTCATTTCATGGAGACAAAGAGTAGAATGGGCTGGGAAGTGTAGCAGAGAGGGAGGGATAAAGTGAGGGTGATTAATGGGTGCAAAAAATATAGTTAGGTAGTTAGAATGGACAATATTTGATAACACAACAAAGTGAGTATACTCGATAATAAATTAGAATATACTTTAAAATAACTAAAAATGTGGAATTGAAATTTTCCCAATGCAAATAAATGATAAATGCCTGAGGTTATGGATATCCCAACTACTCTGATTTGATTAATTCACATTTCATGTCTGTATCAAAACATCACATGTACCCTATAAATTAATACAAATATTATTTACCCATGATAATTAAAAATAAAAAATCATTTATTAAGTCCACGATCTGATTTCTTAGAGTAATTTCGTAGAGATTTACTTTATTTCTTTGCATATGCCATATTTCTGTTTTGATGTATGCCTCATGATTATTTGTTCAAAATTGTACATTTCAGAAAAGATCTGCTTCTCTCAGTCTTTGCAGAGTTGCTCTGTTCAGAGGAATATTTTCGTTAATTAACATAGCATGAAAACTCTTCAGTCCTTTCTAGGCATGTGTTTTCCTGGTCCTGTGTGTTTTCTCTTTTGCTACTTCCCCCCTATATGCAGCTGTTTTTAAATGTCTTAATTTGCCTCAAAGTCTAATCTCTCCTTCTTTTAAGGACCACTTATATTCTATTGCATTCCCCAGCCTGTAATCTTTTCCCCCTAGTCCCTCCTGCATCTGCATTTTCCCTGTAGCTTTCGCATGCTGTGGCACCCACTGCTGCTTTCTCTGGTCTTTCCCAGCATGAGATCTCAGCTATTTCAAGCTATGCAGCCATTCTCATCTGAGTTCCATGTAAGGCAGGACAGAATCTAGTCTCCTGGCAGCTCACAGATAGGCCATAACGTAGCCAACAAATTTCACCCTTTCTTTTTCTTCTCAAGGGAGAAATCAGTAGTTGGGTGCCTTCCTTCCACTTGCAGGGAGGGGGTGGGGTAAGTTTGAGCACGAATGTCCCCAAATTACCTATCATTTGAATATAGCATTTTGTTGATTCTGCATTTACTTAGTTGTTGGAGATCCTTTATGGGTTTCTGGAGCTCTCACAAAGCTATTGCAGTTAACTTATTGTTTATTCGATGTTTCCATAGAAATGAGGGCCTGGAGATTTCTAGTCTACCATCTTACTGACATAATTCTACTTTAATACAACTTTTGAAAAATAATACAACAATTGCATTTTATCCATTGATTACTACTGTTCAGTTGCATGTTTTCACCTTTCATGTTTATTTTCATGATCCCACACTATAGTGCAAAGCAAAGACTGGTTTTGTAGATTTTTATTCCTGGCATTTCTCTCAAACTTCAAAGCTGTATTTACTAATACTTGCTGAATATAATCATTTGGCTGTCCCTGTGGCATTTTATTTGGCATATCCAATAATTAATTTACCACTTTTCTACAAAACCAACTAGTACTTCTGAATTCTTGGATTATATAATGATACGTTCAATCTTTAATTTATTCATACCCAACAATTTACAATTATTGTAAAATTACCTCTTTTCCCCTCCAGCTTCCTCAATCCAAGTACCATATACTCCTAGAATCATGGAATTTTAGAGCTACAAAGGAGAAATTTTAGAAGTCATTGTATTAACCTCTTTTATTTTCCAGATGAGAAAACTATGCTCCAGTGAGTTTAATATGTTCCCCAGCTTGCTTAAGTTACTATCAAGTTCTATTAAAATATAGATTTCTTAACTCCAAATGCAATGCTCTGACAAAAGTAATAATAGGCTTCTCTATCTAATATCTCTTATATTTGTCCCTTTTGTAACTCTTTTCCCATGCCTCTGACCTACATCATGCCTTATTATCATGTTTGGACCATTGTACTATCCCTCTTTACATTTGTCTGTCTCCAGCTTTCCCATTTCCTTCCTTGCCTCATTTTATCATCTACATTGTAATATTCTTCCCATAACATTGTTATCATGTAAGTCAACTGTTCAAGGACCTCCCCTGTCTCCCATATTAATTTCCGGAAGTTGAAACTCCACATTTGATAAATTAAAAAATCATTTTCTCTCTGTGGTTTAAATTCCACACTAAATTTCCTTCTCTACCCATTTTTATGCTGTTGATTGTCTGACTAATCCTTTCTGCTACTACATTATCAACTTACCATTTATAGCCTTCATCCAATTACATCTTCTATTTGAAACTTCTTAGATAATTTTTCTCCATTTGAAAATTCTGTAGCACTTATTGTCTGCATTTTTCTTCTGTCTGTATTCCACAGCCTTGCAGTGCATACATCTTTTCCCATGTCTTTAATTACCTGGTCAGTTCTTGAAGGTAAGGACTGTATCACATGCCACTTGGAAACTCCCTCATTGCTTGGCACAATGCAATGTTCAGAGTAAGCTCTTGATAGTTTGTTAATTGAAATGACATGCAAGACAACTGAACAAATGTCAATATATTAATTATTTCTACATCCTTTTAATATGCAATAGCACATGTTTATGAGATATTTAACACAATGTGAAAAGAGGCTCAAACAATCTCCATGGTCTACTCCCATGGCACAAAGAGGAACTTGTAATTACTTCCAGGTATTCCATCATGATTTTCTGCACCACAAACTGGAGTTTATCCATCTGTTTCCCAACCCCCTGCTTATTCGTTCAGAAAAAAATTTCCAATAGTGCCATTTTTTTTTAAAACAAGCTCTTGGCAAAGACTTCCAGTTTAACTCAATTCTTATTGCTATTTCCCCTTGAGGTCTGTGGCTGCTTTGTCTTCCTCTGATTGCTCCCATACACAGTACACTAAACTCTCCTGCAAAGGAGTGGTTCCCAGTTTCCCAAGAGAGAGTCCTTGTCACCACTACTGCTGTCTTGCGCCTAGACATTTGGAACTCAGCCACAGAGTGGCACAAATTGTGATTCAGTCCTCTTGCCCTGAAGGGCCAAATTTCTTGCTTTCAATTTAGAAAGGAAAAGGAAAAGGGGAACTATCTGAATTCTTAGCCAACTTTCCAGAAATTAGCAATTCTTGTTTCTATTGCATGTCATTGTTCTTGGCTTTGCCCTTAGAATGAAGTTCTGGTAAAGTTAAAAATGCACATTTTCCCTTGTCATGCATTTCATTTATGAAATTCTGTTTAGAGCTATAGTTTATTTCACCTCCAATGTTACTGCAACTGTGTATTTGTTTTAAACCAGTTCTTATTGGTACATTATGAAACCACCAATAACGAAAGTACTACAGGCCTCATAATTATTTCTTCACTATATATATCTATATATCTATCTATATATATATCTATATCTATCTATCTATATATATATAATTTTTTTTTCTTTCTGGAAAGGTTAACTCCAGAAGCAGTCATCTGTACACAAGTAAATTGTTTTTTTGTTTTCCCCCCAGTGGGTGGTAGGAAAGTCAACATCTGCCTTACATAGCATTGTTTGCCTACATAACCCTGCATAGTTTTCTATTGTTACAGGAACTGCTCATGCATATAACAAAGTTCCAATGGGTTTGGACCTCCTGTTTTCAATGATGTTTTAGGAAGTTATTTCCTTGTCATAGCTTGGATTGCATTTTTTTCAGATGGACACAATAAGTAAAATATTTCTGTGGATTGTCCATGCTACTAAAATATATTATTGTAGTTTCATAATTGGCATTGTCTTACAGGGATAGAAAGGGTAGTCTTTTAGATGTTATTAGTGAAAATGTATGACTATTTATTTCCCAAAAGAATAGTGAATAAAAATCTGTAGCCTAATTGTTCTACTGTGTGGTAGGTATAATAATATAGAGAAATGCTCAGATAACACCCAAATGATTTTACTCACCATTTTCCCAAAGTATTTCAATGATGTAAAATCAAATTAAGTTACCATATATGCTGAAGTTTAAAATAGATCATTAATGTTCAAGGAGTTGCTTGAATACTATACACTACTGCATTGTGTCTGGTGTGAGATGTGGCTCTCCTGAACTCTATTCTAAACCGTAACAGCTAGAATAATTTGCCCAAAAGCATAGTCTTCTTCATTCATTTCTCAGCCCAAGAACCTTAGGGAGATCTCTATTACATTCAAAATAAAATTCAGAATATTTGTTCATTTCCTAAGGTCTACAGTCTTCTTATTTTATCATATCCATATAACCTTATCTCAGACTTACCTCCAAAGCAAGCTGTCCTATCTAATAAGATAAAGTTCCTCACACATTCCATGATAATTACCACTTCCAAGCATTTTCTCACACTGTGCTTCAAGATAAATACCTTCCCCCAACCCTCAATATTCAAAATACACTAATATTTCAAGGTTCAGCTGAGGTCACATTCCCTCTAAAAATCTTCCCAGAATTACTTTAGTACAAACTATACTTATTCCTTTTATAAGCTTTTATTACTCATAGGTTCCATACCACAACACATGGCATGTAATTGGAATTCCACTCTAACCTCCAATTGCACCATTTTTATATGTGATGTCTTCATAAGGAAATTATAAATTTCTTAGGAACAATAGCTACTTATATCTTTCTTTCACATTTCTTCCTAACACCTAGAATATAGTTCTAGGTATACAGCAAGTCTTGAATAAAGTTTTGATTAATTTGTGTTAAAATATAAAATCAATGGTTTCACAAATAAAATTCATATAAACATCAAATTGGCCTGTTTGAAAGTCGACAGCATTTAAATAGATCTTTGAGCTTGTGTAATGATTTTTTTATAGTAACCTGCTATATATTGGTTCTTTTGAAGGTGAAATAATCTGCCTACTTGAGTACTCCAGAAATTAATTGTAGGTATTATCAGAACAATGTTTATTGTTATATTAGAAATGAATTGTTCTGTGTTAGGGTCTCTGAAGGGGTTTATCCATGGAAGGATAAACCCAAATATTTGGATCAAAAATTTTATGTGGCTTTTGTATGTATGACAGTACCATTAACTTTCTTAAAACATGGCAATATTTTGTGTATATGTATTCATCTCTATGTTGACAAAATTGCAGACATTGGTCTGGTCTTATGAACAATAATAAGTTATAACATTCGAGAAGTGAAACTTCAGGATGTAAAGGTGAAAAATTAAGCTCTATATGTACAAAGTAGTAGATTCCCTATATGAAGTACTGTATATGTTAGGTTTTACATGTCTGTCAAATAGTCCCATGATTAGCCAATTAATTGATAAGCAGAAATATCTAGATAACAGAAAATAATTTTGCCTATATAATTTTGGTGTTTTAAATTGCTAGAATTTAACATTTTATTAAAATATAACTGCTCATCTTGACCACAAGTAATTAACTAAACTAATGTCAGTTTTTCAAATATGGAAACTAGGGGCTATGCTACTGATGAGTTCAGGATACTGACAGCAATAACAACATTCATGGATTGAGTGCTTAGTGTGTTTAACATAGTCCTGTTAAAATTTTACAAACATTATCTAATTTAGTACTCACTGAAACACTATGAAAAAATATTAGACACTCCATATTTTTAAAAGAAGAACATTGTAGCTTCAAGAATTTTTGTTGCTTCTCTGAAATAATAGCTAACAAACAGCAGGGCCAAGATTTTAATACAGATATATGTAACTTCAAGACCTATAATAATATACATTTCTTAAAATGTTTATCCAGATATACTTTGACTTATCTTTACTAGTGGGAAAAAACGTTTCAGCTCATTGTGAGAAAATATCACTTCTATATTACATAAAAGGATTACATAACTTGAATTCCATAATCTGATAAATGCAGTTAATTGTACCTCCATATGTAACATGTGAAGGAGAACATCGATGGCACTTTTCTGAATAATAATATGGCATTTTATATCACAAATTAGAAGGTGAATAAGATTTGATCCCAACATTCTGCTACAAGTAATTTATCTTAAGGAGAATATTAAACAAGTGAGAAAGATATATATCTAAGGACAGTAATTATTACAATGCTAAAAATAGTGAAATACAGAACAAAAACTGATTGTGAAACTCACCTTGAATGTCAAAGAGATGTCTGCACTGTGATGCTTATTGCAGCATTATTCACAGAAGCCAAGATTTAGAAATAACCTAAGTGCCCATCAACAAATATATGGATTTTAAAAAGTCATATATGTGTTGATGAGTCAGGGGAAGAGGGGGCAGACAAAGGGAAAATGTTGGCAGAAGGGTACAAAGTTTCAGAGAAATAATTTGTGGTGATATAATGCACAACAAGGTGACTATAGTTAATAATAATGTATTGTATATTTTATAATTGCTATAAAAGTGAATTTTAAATGCTCTCACCACTAAGAAATGATAAGTATGTGAGCTAATAAATACATTAATTAGCCTGGATTGCTCATCGCTCCATGTATACATCTAAATATCACATTGTACCCCATAAATATGCATAATTGTTACTTGTCAGTAAAAATGAAATTGTAAAATATTCAACTATTATTACTTAAAAGCAGTATTGTATTAAAAATATGGTAAATATGTGAGGTGATGGATATGTCAATTACCTTGATTGGCTATGGTAGTTATTTTATTTTATATATATATAAATATATATATATATATATCAGAATGTCAAGGTTTAAGCTTTAAATGTATGTAATTTTAATTTGTTAATTATACCTCAATAAAGCTGGAAAAATGTGACATTATGAATCACTACAAATATCATTATGCTGATCATTAAATAACAATAATTAAGCTGTTAATTGATTGGTACCCTATTTCACATTATGAAAAATAGAGTGACATTCCTTAGGTCCTCCATTCTTTGAAGAACTAATTGCAATTTAAGACAGAGAATATTTTCAACAGGTAGATAATAGGTAGATGATGGATTGATGGTAGATGGATAAATAAAATGGAAAAGCAAATGTTAGAAAATAATGGATAATTTACAGACTTCTGCTAATCAGAGAATCCTTAGCATGGGAAAACAGGTGCCATGCAATCCTATTAACTCAGAGTTTACAGAAGACCCAAAATAGCCAAAGCAACCTTAAGGAAAAAGAACAAATGTTGAGCCATCACTTTACCATACTTCTGGCTATACTACAAGGATATAGTAACAAAAACAGCATGGTACTGGCACAAGAACAGAGACATGGACCAATGGAACAGACCAAAGAACCCCTATATAAAACCATCTTCATATTGCCATCTGATCATTGACAAAGCAGGCAAAAACATACACTGGGGGAAAGAATCCCTATTCAATAAATGGTGCTGGGAAAATTGGATAGCTACATGTAGAAGACTGAAACAGAATCCACATCTCTCACCACTCACAAATATTAATTCACAATCAATAAAAGACTGAAACACAAGCCATGAAACTATAAGAATTCTAGAAGAAAATGTTGGAAAACTCTTACAGACATTGGCCTAGGCAAAGAATTTATGAAGAAGACCCCAAAGACAATCATTGTAGCAACAAAAATAAATAAATGGGACCTGATTAAATTAAAAAGCTTCTGTGCAGCCAAGGACACAATCAATAGAGTGAATAGATAAGGTACAGAATGGGAGAAAATATTTGCATGCTTTACATCAAATAAAGGGCTAATAACCAGAATCTACGTTGAACTCAAGCAAATCAGTAATAAAAGAATCAAACAATCCCGTTAAAAAGTGGGCAAAAGACATGAACAGAACTTTTTAAAAAGAAGATAGACTAATGGGCAATAAATATATGAAAAAATGCTTAATGTCTCTAATCATCAGAGAAATGCAAATCAAAACTACAATGAGATATCACCTACCTCTAGTGAGAATGGCTTTTATCAAAAAGTCCCAGAACAACATGCTGGTATGGATGTGGAGAAAATGGGACACTTATACACTGTTGGTGGGACTGCAAACTAGTACAACCTCTATGAAAGGCAATATGGGATACCTCAAAGAACTAAGAGTAGACCTACCATTTGATCTAGCAATCCCACTATTATTTACCAAAAGGAAAAAAAATCATTTCATCAAAAATACACTTGCACTGGAATGTTTATTTCAGCACAGTTCACAATCGCAAAGATGTAGAATCAACCCACATGCTCATCAATACATAAGTGGATTAATAAAATGTGGTATATGTATACTATTGAGTACTGCTCAACCATTAAAAATGGTGACCTAATACCTTTTGTAACAACATGGGTGGGAATGGAGACCGTTCTTGTAAATGAAGTATCACAAGAATGGAAAAACAAACATCACATGTACTCACTATCAAATTGGAAGTAATCTATCAACACTCATGTGCACATATGGAAGTAAAAGTTAGTGCAAATCAAGCAGTTGAGAGGGGGAGGAGGGCATGGGTAAATTCACTCCTAATGGGTATAATGCACACTATCTGTGTGATGGGCACACTTATAACTTTGACTCAAATTGTACAAAAGCAATTCATGTAAGCAAAAATTTGTACCCCTACAATATTCTAGAATAAAAAATGTAATAAACTAAAAATAAGTGGCATTTAGAGAAACCCATGGCTAACATCATTTATAGTGCTGAAAGTCCGATAGCCTTCTACCTAAGATCAAGGAGAAGCCAGGGATTCATAGTGTATCAACTTCTATAAAATATTGTACTGAAGGTTCCAGCCAGATTAATTAGGTAAGAAAAAGAAATAAAAACAAGTAAATTGATAGGAAGAAATGAAACAATCTCTATTTACGGAAGACATGATCTTATATACAGAAAAACATAAAAAATGCATCAAAAACCATTTAGAGCTATTAAACCAATTCAGCAAAATTGCAGGATCCAAGGTCTACACACAAATATCAGTTGTATTTCTGTACACTAGCAAGAATGACCCAAAAATGAAATTAAAATATTTCCATTTGCAATAGCCTCAAAAAATAAATGCCATGTGAATAAACATAACCAAGGAAATGCCAGACTTTGACAAAGCAGACAAAAATATACACTGGGGAAAAGAATGCTTATTCAATAAATGGTGCTGGGAAGATTGGATAACCACATGCAGAAGAATGAAACAGGATCTGCACCTTTTACCTCTCACAAAAATCAACTCACGATGGATAACAGACTTAAGCCTAAGACATGAAACCATAAGAATTCTAGAAGAAAACATTAGGAAAACTCTTATAGACATCAGTCTAGGCCAGGAATTTATGAAGAAGACCCCTAAAGCAATCACAGCAGTGACAAAAATGAATGGGACCTGATCAAATTTAAAAACTTCTCTACAGTCAAGGAAACTATCATTAGAGCAAACAGACAACCTACAGAATGGGAGAAGATGTTTGCAAGCTACACATCCAATAAAGGGCTAATAATTAGAATCTATATAGAACTTATGAAAATAAACAAGAAAAAAATCAAACAACCCCATTAAAATGGGTACAGGACATGAACAGAAATTTTTCAAAAGAAGACAGTATAATGGCCAATGAACATATACAAAGTTGCTCAACTTCTCTAATGATCAGGGAAATGCAAATCAAAACCACAGTGAGATATCACTTAACTCCAGCGAGAATGGTTTTTATAAAAAAAATCACCAAACAGCAAATGTTGGTGTAGATGTAGAAAGATAGGAACACTCATACACTGCTGGTGGGACTGCAAATTAGTACAACCTCTATGGAAAGTAATAATGGAGATATCTCAAAGAACTAAAAATAGAACTACCCTTTGATCCAGGAATCACATTGCTGCCATCTACTCAAAGGAGAAAAAGTAATTCTATAATAAAGACATCTGTACTTAAATGTTTATGGCAGCACAATTCACAATTGCGATGATGTGGAAACAACTCAAGTGCTCATCAATATATGAGTGTATTAAAAAAGGTGGTATATGTATACCATGGAGTACTACTCAACCATAAAAAACAATGGTGAACTAGTACCTCTTGTATTATCCTGGTTGGAGCTAGAGCCCATTCTTTGAAGTTAAGTATCACAAGAATGGAAAAACTAGCACCAAATGTACTCACCATCAAATTGATACTAATTGATCAACACCTATATGCACACATGGAAGTAATATTCACTGGCTGCTGGGCAGGTGGGAGAGGGGTGGAGGGGATGGGTAAATTCACAACTAATGAGTGTGGAGCACACTGGCTGGGATATGGGCACACTTGTAACTCTGGTTTGAGTGGTGCAAAGGCAACATATGTAACTAAAATGTTTGTACTCCCATAATATTCTGAAATTTAAAAAATATAAAATAAAGTAAGCATTTTAAGGTAGTTTTTTTAAAGAAATATAGCCTACTAATTAGTTTTTTCTTATTGTAATGTATGTTCACTGTAGAAAAATTATTAAATAAAATACAAATGAAGATAAAAATGGTTAATATGTTACGTGAATTTAGCCTCAATTAAATATAGTAAAAATTGATTGATAAAGTTGACTTCAAAAATTTAAGAACTTCCGTTCTTCAAAATGTCATTCCATATAAATGTAATAAAAGGATAAGTAACAGATCTGGAAAATATATGTACAAATCATATACCTCTTAAAACTCTTTTATTCAGTATGTATAAAGGTCTTTCAAGCTTAATAATATGAGCACTTAATTTAAAAATAGGAAATATTTATTCAAACACTTCACCAAACAAGCTATATGGATGGTAAATAATGGCATTAAAAGGTATTCAATATCACGAATCATTTAAGAAATGCAAATTCAATCTATAACATTGTGTGCCATTACATGTGTATGGAAAAGTTTAAATTTTGGAAGATGGACTAGGTGAGAAAGGATACAAAAGTTTTAGTTAGACGTGAGAAATAATTATTTTAATACCTATGGCACAGAATGGTGACTATAGTTAATAATCTATTGTGTATTTCAAAATTACTAAAAGAATAAATTTTAAATGGTTTCACTCCAAAATGACTAGTATTTAGGTGACGCATGTATTAATTGGATTGATTTAATCATTGAACATTGTAAACATATATCATAACAGCATTTTGTTCCCCATAAATATATCCAATTACAATTTGTCAATTTATAACAAAAATAAACATTTCTTATATCCATGTAAAAAAGGATGAACCAGTTGAATGAGTAAATAAATTGTGTTATACCCATACAGCGGAATGCTTATTAGAAATGAAAAGGAGTGAATGAACTGTTGCTACATGCAACAATATAGATAGATCTCAAGATAATGATGCTGAGTAAAAAAAGGCAGACCAAAAGAGTACATAATGCGTGATTGTATTGATATATTTATACAAAATACAAACCCATCTATGATAACAGAAAGCAGATTACTGGTTGCCTGAGCATGAAAGGGAGTAAAAAGTGGATATGTTGGAAATGGTTGGAGAAAGATATGACAAAAGGACACGAGAAAACTTGGGGAGTTCGTGAGAACATACATTTTCTTGAGTGAGATGATGGCTTCACATACGTGTATGTGTGTGTGTGTGGGTGTGTGTCTGTATGTCAAACTTGCATAATTGAATATCTAACATACATGCAGTTTATTTTGTGCCATATATACTACAATCAATCTCTTAAGAAATTTAGAAAGATGGAAATATTTTTGAGCACATATATGCCATGAATTGAACTAAGTGTTTTCATATATGTTATGTCATGAAAAATCTGGCTATTGCTAGGGTTATAAGAGATTTCCTCCCAAGAGGTAATCTGAGCTTCCAAATGCATGTTATTTTTTTATTATAACTGCCACTCCCTTCTATTGCCAAAAGAGTGGCATTATGCAAAATTACAAAACATCTGGGTTTGTTAAAAAATGAGAAAGCATACTCCTTTTTGTTCATAAATAGCGTTCATGACTAGTACATTTTTTTGAAGTCCTGTTGGGAATTTCACATTTAGAAATTAATTTAGGGTGACTTAATATGTGTCTTTACTTGATAAATAAAAAACAGAAGCATAATGTTCCTGAATGATACATATAATGTTTCAGTGGGAAAGCTGTGCCAATATTAAATACAGACATGTTTAATAAGTTTGCTTCATTGAGGGTCATTTAAAAGCATTGGTTGATTGAGACCCTACCTTGTGAAAGTTCCATATAGAGTGCTGAATCAAAACTTATTTCCTAATTCATGTTTATCTTTTTGTCTTCAAGAAGACAAAGTTTATATTTAGTTGATATTTTAAAAAATATTCAAAAATTCCTGACCACCTCCCTAGATGAATGGTTCTCAATATATAATAATAAATATATTTAATTTTTAATTACAAATATAAAATATATTTGTAGTCATAACTGCAATAAATGTTCATTCAGAAAGTATATCTACTAAAATAACTCATCTTTTTTTTTGCACAATTTGGAAGTTTTATTCAAAAATCTTCTTTCATACCAAATAGATATTGAAGTTTGGGTCATTATTATTATTAATACCCAGTGATATACATACACTCAAATTGAATGCAATGTTAGAATAAAGTAGTGCAGAACAAGAATAAAACTTATATTGGATCATTTAAATTCTTTTTGTTTTAATATTGTTGAGTCTCCCTCTCTTCATGAGTCTTAATTTTGTCTACCGTAAAAGTAATCCAATCATGATTAAAGAAATCAAATGATAAATCAATCTATTCAGTGTTAAGAGCCTATGTGTGTGGCTCAATTTCAAGAATAGATTTTTCATTTTTATATTGACTAAATAACCTATCTGACCAAACATTTTGATTAAATAGTAATTTATTTTACTTAAGCTTTCAGAACTAAAATTAAAGTTATTATATGCCGATTCTTAATAATTTGAACTTATTTTCAGTTGGATTTCATATTCTTACTCCAAATGTGCTTTATCTCATGCTTTGGAAATCTAATGTTCATTCTCAAAGTTTGCTCTGTTTCTAATAATGTGCCCTATAGAAATGAACACTAATTTGTTCTGTAAAATGCTATGATGAATGTGATTATCTCAGCTGGGCAAAGTTTGAAAATATATATTTCATTATAAATTCATTTACTAAAACTATCTCCAGTATTTACATGTTCATAAGACTTCCTGATATTAATACAATTAAATAATTATTATGCATATATTTATGGGGGAGAGAGAGAGAAAGAGAGAGAGATATAACAATTTTATTATAGAAAGTGTAGAGGAGGAGCCAAGATGGTGGACGAGAAAAGCCGCCAGGCAGAGGGTCTCTGCAAAAAAGACAGATTTTAGGAGAAAGTGAAAAAAATAAAGTAGCAGAAAAACATCGATCAGGTGAGGGTCAGAAGGAAGGGTGCCTGAAACTACAGGAGACTCCACGGGAACACGTTGCGGAGGAGGACTGGAAGGAGAAAGGTCCCTGAGAGACTTGGAGACCAGCAACAAGTGTAGGTGGAGCAGATAACTTTCCCTTCCCTTGAATCTTGGACTGTTGGTGGGTTCCTGAGTGGTTGGAGAGACCTGCCAACACCAGTCCAGAGACGGCTGCCACGAGTGAGCCGTGAGCCTCTTGCAGACAGGGCACCGGGCTCCCAGCTCCCTTGGGGCACCTCCCCGCACGCAGACCCGAGTCTATCAGCAGATGCGATATTGCTCCATTCGCTCCTTCCCCTTCCTTACCCGTGGATGCCCAGAGAGACAATTTAGCCATCACACGGAGGCATCTCCAAGGAACACGGCCTTTCCTTTTGGGGCCCTACAACAGACTGAGGGGTACTCAGACTGCGAGCTCCCTACCCGCCAGCCCTCCCAGGTGCTGCTTGCCTGGTGATTCCAGGAGAGCGGGGCAAATCCCGAGGTGGAGTGAAATTGATCCAGCTTGGGCACCCTGTAGGTGATTCAAGACCAGCACCCTTCCCTCTGGCAGGGTCAGAGATTGATCTCCAGATCCCAGGGGACAGGCCTGCAGACCAGACCCCATACACCAAGGCCATGATCACACTGCGCCAGGGCACAGAAGAGAGATCTGTGAAACAGCCTACTGAGGAGTGTGTGCCTTCAGGGGCAGATCAGAGTGCCTGAGAGGCAACCCTCCTCCCCAAACAGGGCTGTGCACCCAGCTCAGGCTGCGATCCTGGGTAGTGAACCTCCCAGCCCACGTCACAGCCAGGGGAGACCATCGGCCTGAGGTCCTGCTTGCTGGCAGAGGCCTGGGAGGGGCCACGGAGAGGGGAAGGGTGGAGGGGAGTGAGACCTGCTCCAGAGTGCAGATCATGGACAGACCCACCCCACAAGCCCAGACTTTTCAGCTGAGTGTATCCATTTCACCCCCTCCTGGCAGCTTTGCACAGAAGAAAAGAACAGACCTCTGACCCCTGCTAACAGCAGTTGTGGAGCCTGAGGGCAGGCATACCCAATCCAGCCCCACCCACACTCAATCCCAGACCTGCCCCCACTGAGGTGGACAATAAGGACACACTTGGAAGTCCCAGGGCCCCACCCACCTCCCAAGGCACAGGATGGCCTCTCCAGAGGAAGAAGAGCCAGCTACGTGATCCAAAAACAGCACTGAAGCTCGTGCCTCCCAGCAAGTGCCATCTAGTGACAGGGAGGTCATTCTGCACACACTTTCACTGCATCTACTCATTCATAATAAAGGGTGTGGTCAAATCTCACCCACAAGCACCACGTACTGGCTCAGAGACTAAACAGGGTGTGTCATTATACAAAAAAAAATCTAATGGCAAGAACGAACAACTGATCCAGATGGGAAGGAACCAGCAAAAGAACTCTGGAAGTACGAAGACTCAGATGGAAAGCACAACCCCAAAAAGGAACAACAGTTCCCTAGCAATTGGCATTAACCAAACTCAGAACACTAAAATGACAGAAGAATTTCAAATATGGATTGTAAGAAAACTCAATGATCTGCAAGAAAAAATGGATAACCAACACAAAGAAACCACAAAAAAAATCCAGGGCTTGGAAGAAAAATTCACTAAAGAAATTGAAATATTAAAGAAAAATCAAACTGATCTCCTGGAAATGAAGCACTTATTCAGGGAACTACAAAACACCATGGAAAGACTCAAGAACAGAGTAGATCAAACAGAAGAAAGAATCTCAGAGATTGAAGACAACTCCTTCCAATTAAACAAGTCAGTGACAGATATCAAACAGAAAATTAAGAGAAAAGAAATAAGCCTACAAGAAATGTGGGATTATGTGAAAAAACTGAACGTGAGGCTGATAGGGATTCTGGAAGGTGAAGAAGAAAATACTCAAGTGCTGGATAAGCTATTTGAAGAATTACTAGAGGAGAATTACCCAGGCATTGCTAAAAATCTAGATATACAGGTACAAGAAGCTCAACGAACCCCAGGGAGATTCAATGCAAGTAGGAAGAAACCACAACAAGCAGTCACATGATTGACCAAAATATTCCCTAAAGAGGCCCTTCTTTGAGCTGTAAGGGGAAAGAAACAAGTAACATACAAAGGAAAGCCCATCGAAATAACACCAGATTCTCAACTGAAACCCTACAAGCAAGAAGAGACTGGGGCCCCTTTCTCACTCTTCTGGAACAGAATTATGCCCAGCCTAGTCTCTTGTACACTGAAAAACTAAGTTTCATATACAAAGGAGAAATAAAGACATTCTCAGATAAGCAAAGACTGAGGGAATTCACCAAGACAAGACCAGCTCTCCAAGAAGTACTCAAAACAGAATTATACAAGAATCCTCACAATAAACACTCACAAATGTAAAACCACTCAAAAGTTAAAGATCAAAGGCTAGATTCCGCAATGGCTAAAGAGAGAAAACAAAGCAAAAAAAATATGCATCCCAACAGAATGGACTGTAATTCACCCCAATTGTAAGTTCTTTCAATAAATGTGAATGTCTTGAACTCCCCTCCCAGGCATAGCCTGGCCGAATGGATAAAAAAAAAAAAAAGCCAAACATCTACTGTCTCCAAGAAACACATCTAACCTGCAAGGATGCATATAGACTCAAGGTAAAAAGGTGGAAATCAATATTTTAAGCAAGTGGAAGCCAAAAGAAGGCTGATGTGGCAGTTTCGATCTCAGATGACTTAGTTTTTAAATCAACAGAAGTAATGAAAGACAAAGAGGGTCACTGTATAATAGTCAAGGGTACAGTTCAACAAGAAGACAAAACAACCCTAAATATGTATGAATGCAACTTAGGTACACCCAGATTCATAAAGCAAACTCTACTTGATCTAAACAAATTGTTAAACAGCGACACCATAATAGTTGGAGAATTCAAAACCCCACTGACAGCACAGGACAGATCCTCCAAACAGACAATTAACAAAGAAATAATGGACTTAAAAAGAACTCTAGAACAAATGGGCCTGACTGATATTTACAGGACATTATACCCCAAAACCACTGAATATACATTCTTCTCCTCAGCCCATGGGACATTCTCTAAGACTGATCATATTCTAGGACACAAAGCATGTTTCCAATAATTTAAAAAAATAGAAATTATACCATGCATCTTCTCAGATCACAGTAGAATAAAAATAGAAAGGAACACCAAAAGAAACTCTCATCTCTAAAGAGAGTCATGGAAATTAAACAACCCTCTGCTAAATGATTCCTTCATAAATGAGGAAGTAACGAGGGAAATCAAAAGATTCTTTGAACAAAATGACAAAGGTGACACAAGTTATCAAAATCTGTGGTATACAGCCACAGCAGTCCTGAGAGGAAAGTTTATTTCCATAAATGCCTATATGAAAAGTCAAAAAGAGCACAAACAGACAACATAGTGAATCGACTCAAAGAACTGGAAAAAGAAGAACAAGCCAACCCCAAACCCAGCAGAAGAAGGGAAATTAATAAGGTCAAATTAGAACTAAATTAAATTGACAACAGGGAAACTATACGGAAGGTTAATAAAACAAAAAGTTGGTTCTTTGAAAAAATAAAGAAAATTGGGAGGCTGTGTGTTTCTAAAAATTTCTCCATTTCCTCCACGTTTTCCAGTTTGTGTGCATAGAGATTTTTGTAATATTCATAAATTATATCTTGAATCTCCTTGGCATCGGTCGTAACTTCTCCTTTTTTGTTCCTGAGGGAGCATATCAGAGATTTTTTCTTTTCTATTTTTAGTGAGTTTAGCCAGGGGCGTGTCAATTTTGTTTACTTTTTCAAAGAACCAGCTTTTTGTTTTATTAATCTTCCGTATGGTTTCCCTGTTGCCAATTTCATTAAGCTCTGATTTGATCTTAATAATTTCCCCTCTTCTGCTGGATCTGGGGTTGGTCTGTTCTTCTTTTCCCAGTACTTTGAGTCGATTCATTAGGTTGTCTGTTCGTGTTCTTTTTGACTTTTGGATATAAGCATTTATGGAGATAAACTTTGCTCTCAGGACTGCTTTGGCTGTGTCCCACGGATTTTGATAACTTCTGTCACCTTTGTCATTTAGTTCAAAGAATCTTTTGATTTCCATTTTTATTTCATCATTTATGAAGGAATCGTTCAGCAGGGAGTTGTTTAGTTTCCATGATTTTGTGTAGAGATGAGTGTTTCTGCTGGGGTTGATTTCTATTTTTATCACACTATGATCTGAGAAGATGCATGGTATAATTTCTATTTTTTAAAATATTTAGAAACACACAGCCTCCCTAGGCTCAACGAGGAAGAAATAGAATTCCTGAACAGACCAATATCAAGGACTCAAATTGAAACAGCAATAAAAAAAATCCCAAAAAAGGAAAGTCCCGGACCAGATGGTTTCACACCCGAATTTTACCACACCTACAAAGAAGAACTGGTGCCCATCCTGCACAAATTATTCCACAACATCGAGAAGGATGGACTCCTCCCCAACACGTTTTATGAAGCCAACATAACTCTGATACCAAAACCAGGAAAGGATGCATCAAAGAAGGAAAACTACAGACAAATATCCCTGATGAATATAGATGCAAAAATTCTCAACAAGATTCTAGCTAACTGAGTCCAGGTGCTTGTTAAGAAAATAATCCACCATGACCAAGTGGGCTTCATTCCAGAGATGCAGGGATGGTTCAACATACACAAATCTATAAATGTAATTCACCACATAAACAGAAGCAAAAGCAATAACTGTATGATACTCTCAATCGACGCAGAAAAGGAATTTGACAAAATTCAAC
>RJWJ010004688.1:0-73906 GCA_004363605.1 Indri indri
AAGTATCCCAAGAATGGAAAACAAGCACCACATGTACTCGCCACTAAATTGGTATTAACTGATCAACACTTAAGTGCTCATATAGTAATTACATTCATCGGGTGTCAGGCAGATGTGAGGGGGGTATATTCACACCTAATGGGTGCAGTGCACACTATCTGGGGGATGGACACACTTGAAGCTCTGACTCGGGTGAGGCAAAGGCAATATATGTAACCTAAACATTTGTACCCCCATAATATGATGAAATAAAAAAATATATAAAAAGTTTCTAAATAAATGGACTAGTGTAAAAATCGATTTATCACCATTAAATCAAAGCACGTTCCTTTAGGGTCTGCAAACACCACTATATATGTGAAATGTCCACTTTAATGTGAACAAAGGTGGAGATAATTAATTTCATGATAAATAATCTGAGAAAATAAAACTTGGAACAGGTGGTCAATACAACCATGTTAATTGATAATCCATCCATTAATCTTATATGTGAAATGTAGACACATTTTCTTAGCTCTTGATATATTAAGTACCTTATCAATTTCTTCATTAGTAACTCAGTATTGATCAATTGACTGGTAGTGTCTCTCAGAATTAGTCATTGATTATCATGATGCAATGATGCCACTGACAATTGTTCTTTAGTGGACGTGGTGGCCCTATTGTATAAAATTTAATATTCAGTTGAAATGGCAAAATAAACAAAGTCATTTCTTATTCTTTCTCTGATTGATTTGTCTACCAATGAAATCTAATATTCTTGGGCTTTTAATCATGCTTAGAAAACATTTTTAGAATTATTTGTTTTATATATCAACATAAAGTTTGTACTAAAACAATGTTTTTAAACTATTCCCTGTCCCCTCAAAAATAAACCCTAAATGTTGATATGTATTATATGAAAAAATGGAATTTGTATTCAAATACCTTTGGGAGATGTTTCATCCTAAATTCCTCTGATAGAAGTTCATTTTGCAAATCAACATGCCAAAGATTCTAAAGTTTTACAGTAATTAATTCTCTCTTATTAAGCACATACTATTTCTCAAGTTTACTTAAGCCGGTAGTCACTTTTCCCTTTGATTTTGAGGAAAATAATTTGAAGATGGCCAACTCATAAGGGAAACAAGTTGTCCAAGGTCATAAGACTGATTTAAATCAGATTTTAAAATACCTGTGAGATCTTCTGATTCCTACAATATTTTGACAAAGAGATTTTAGGCCAAATTCTGTGTATATTTTTTCATCAGTCTTGGTGAATATTAAAAGAAAATCTCTTAATCATGTTAAAATTTCTTTGTCAGAAGCATGCAAATTTGTAATATTCATCAATTCATCTTTTTTAAGTCATCAAAGTTTTCATGAGTGCCAAAAAAAAGTTCATAAAATTTATATTTTCAAGGGACATGAGTTATGAATCAGTGAAACAAATGAAAACTGACCTGTAAATTTTGAAACATAATTAGATTTTTGTAAAAAAAAATATCCAGTAGCACGGAAATTGGTAAAATTAAAAAGTGAAAGCATCTGTCCACTTTACCCTCTACCTCCTGGGGGAGGTTATGCAAATTGCTCAAGAAGGCACAGCTGGATTCAAATAGACTCTAAAACTCTAAAGAGACTGCCTTATTTGAGGTCACAACCGTCTTCCCAAATCTAGGAAGGACACAAAACAGTTGCGGGCCTCCATTTCTCAAGCTTCCCAGGCCTCTTTCCCAAAAGTGAGGAAACTAGAACTTTTCTGACCATTCTCCTAACCATTGCTGCCTTTACTTTTATCTCATTTTTGTTTGTTGTTTGAGTCTATCTATGTATGTATCTATTTATGTATCTATCTATCTATCATCTATCTTTCCATCTATTTATCTATCCGTCTATCATCAATCTATTTAACAATAGCTCAGCAAGTGTTTCCCGGCTTGGTGTCAGAAGCACTTGAGTGCTTCTGTCTCTCCACTCCCAGCTCCTAGATATAAAAGATAGTAAGTCAGACTGCTTTTCTTAGCCCCAAAGAGCAGTCAGGTTTCTCATTTCCAGAAGGCAGTACTTACCACTTCAAGCTGTGCATCAGGGCTCAGTGAGGATTGTCACATAAATATTTACTTATTTATATCTTTTAAAAATACATTCTTTTGAAAACTTTGGGTAGAAGTATTTTTATAGATGATGACATAAAAAGTCATCAATTATAAGTATGTAGGTACATAAATTTTCACAAGCTAACATTCTCATGTAATCAGCACAAGATTTATGAATATTATCAGCTTCAAAAAGAGCCCCCTTGGTATCCATAGCAATCACTATCTTAGGCTGTTTGGGCTACTGTAACAAAATGCCACAAACTGGGTGGCTTATAAACAACAGAAATTTATTTCTCACAGTTCTGGAGGCAGAAAGTCCTAGAACAATGTGGTAGGGGATTTGGGGCCTGGTGCAGGCTTTCTTCCTAGTTCATAGATGGCACCTTCTCACTCTGTCTTCACATGGTGTAGGGGGAAAGAAACCTCTCACACTGGGGATTAGGTTTCAACATATGAATTTTGGGAGGATATAAACATTCAGACCATAACAGACACATTATCAAACAATTACTGCTTGCTCCATCCTGTTGAGAAATTCTGGGAAACACAGTAGAATATCTCAGACTTATCCCAACTGAGGAAAAAGTTGGCTGGTATTGTCATTGGCATTTATTTATTTATTTATTTAAGCCCAAGTCATAGAAGCCTGGGCCATTTTGATGGGTGTATGTTAGCATTACATTTTCCTTTCCACATTCTCTATATATTTTTCTCTAATTTTGATTTTTCTAAACATATCTGGAGTTCTGTACATATTTGGATATCTCTCTTTATTTTAAAATATACATGTAGCCAATATCTCTCCCATTCCATATGTTAAATTTTCACAGTTTTAATCTTGGCTTTTGATTAATAGATGTTTTTAAATTTTCAGACAGTTCAATTTATCAATTTAGCAATACTTTCCTTTATGTTTAGCACTTTTTTGTCCTGTTTAAGAACTCTTTGCCTACTCACCACCATTTGTTAAAAAGATTATTCTTTTCTGTCTAGCTCCTTTCACTTAGTAATATGCATGTAAGATTTCTTCATATCTATTCATGGCATGATAGCTCTTTTTTTAGTGCTGAATAATATTTCATTGTCCAGATGCACTGCAATTATTCATCCATTCACCTACTGGAGGACATCTTGGCAATTATAAATGAAGCTGCTATAAACATTTATGTGCAAGTTTTTGTATAGAAATAAATTTTCAACTCTTTTGTATAAATACCAAGGAGCACAATTGATGGACCATATTATAAGACTATCTTTATATTATAAGACTATCTTTAGTTTTGTAAGAGACTGCCAAACTGTCTTCCAAAGTGGCTGTACCATTTTCCATTCCCATCAGCAGTGAATGAAATTTTCTGCTATTCCACATCCTTGACAGGCTATATCCTGCATGATTCCAACTATCTGACATTTGGGAAAAGGCAAAAAATATCAATAGTAGTCAGGGGCTGGGAAGGAAGGATGAATAGGTAAAGTACAAAGAATTGTTAGGACAGGGTATACTCTGTGGGATACTGTAAAGGTGGACATGTGTCATTATGAAATTGTTCAAACACATAGAATGCACAACACTAAGAGTGGGCCTTAATGCAAACTATGGACTCTGGGTGATAATGATGTGCCAATGTAAGTTCATTGATTGCAACAAATGTCCACTGTGGTGTGGAATATTGACAGTGGGAGAGGGTTTGCATATGTGGGGGCAGGGAATATATGGAAACTCTCTGTACTTTCCATTCAATTTTGCTGTGAACCTATACCTACTCTAAAAAATAAAGTGTATAGATAGATAGATAGATAGATATAGACATATATAATTCCATTATTTGCTCACCATATAACGAGCATTTTGTCACAAATTATGTGACTATATTGTGGGGGTCAACTCCTGGACTCTAGAGTCTCTTATTTTATTTGGTATCATTGAATCAATAGCACACTATTTTAATTGTCATAGAATTAAATAGTAAGTCTTAATAGCTGGTGATGTATCTTCCTTTTATTGCACATGGTTGCTAAAGGTAATTTGAAGACACTCTTGGTCAGATTATTGATCAAATTCATTCTAATTTTCTGAGAGGTTTTTGTTCTTTTTTTTCTTTAATAACTAATTGTTGAATTTTGCCAAACGGTTTTTCTACATATATTGAGACATTCAATATAATGATTTTTCTTTTTCTGTTAATGCTGTCAATTATGTTGATTGATTTTAGCAACTGAATCCTCCTTTGCATTTTTGGATTAAATCATAGTTAAAGAGCATCTCCATTCTTCTACATCTCTTTTAAGTTTTATTTTCTGTTATTTCTCTGGGTTCCTGAGGTTAGTGCTTAAATCATTGTGTTTTCATGTATCACTGGATCCACTTTTCTATTATTTTGGTTAGGATTTTCTTCTCTATAGTCACAAGAGAGATGGTTCTAATTTAGCCTTTCTTGTTACATCCTTGTCAGGTTTTGGCATTAGTTTTTTTCTTGATCAGTATTTCTATTTAATCTATTTCATTTTTATTTTAAAGAGTCAAAACCTGACTTTTAGATTTTCTTCATTGTACATTTTTTCAATAATTTATACTCGTCATTTTTTTTTTCCTTTTACATGTCATCAATTTTAATTTGCTGTTTTTGCCCTAGATTCTTGGGTTGGAAAATTGTATTTTTTCTAATTCGTACACTTAAAGCTACAAATTTCCTTCTGAACAATATGTTAGCTGCATTACACAAGTTAATATATCTTGTCTTCATTTCGATTAAAGCATTTTATTAATATATAATAGTTATGTATATACATATATTTTTCAGTTCTGTGGCTCCTTTTTAAATTTTTATTTCAACATATTACAGGGGTAAAAATGTTTAGGTTACATTTGCCACACTTGAGTCAGAGCTTCAAGCATGTCCGTTCCCCCAGATAGTGCACACTGCCCCCATTAGGTGTGAATATACCCATCCCCACCTACCCCCTCCCATCTGCCTGACACCTGATGAATGTTACTACTACATGTGCATGTAAGTGTTGATCAGTTAATACCAATTTGATGGTGAGTACATGTGATATATATTTATGTGGTACATGTTAGATTTTGCCACATGCATACAATGTGTGAAGATCAAATCAGAGTAATTGGGATATCCATCATCTTAACCATTTATCATTTCTTTGTGTTGAGAACATTCCAAATCTTCTAGCTATTCTGAAATGTACTATCAATTCTTAATTATAGTCACCCTACTGTGCTATCAAACACTAGAACCTATATCTTCTATCTAAATGTATTATTGTACCCATTAACCAACCTTGTTTTCAAATTTTCATTGTGACTTTTTATGAATATGAATGAATTTCTGAATGTTTCTAAGCATGTTGTTTAATTTCTTAATAGTTAAGGGGGCATTTTTGTTATTTGGTTATCATTTTTTAACTTAATTTTACTCTAATCAGAGAATGTAATCTAAATAATTTCAATGTTTAAAGGTTTTTGAGATTTCTGCATGTGTCACCATCTGGCCACTTTGGGGAAATTATCCTTGAGCATTTGAAAATAATGTAAGTTCTGAGGTTGTTGGAGATAGCATTTTATATAGGCAATTTGTTAATTATGTTTGTTAGATCTTCTAATCTTCCATAGGGTAGAAGGTTACTAATATAGTTTTCGTCTACTAATTGTAACAGCTATTTAGAGAGGTTTGTTAATGTCTTCTACTTTTATTATGAATTGTCTATTTTCCCTTCTAAATCTGATGATTTTTTTAAGTATTTTGAAGTTGAATTATTTAATGTAAGCAGATTTAGGATTGTTATGTTATCTTTCTCCACGGACGCATTTATCATTAAATAAAATTCTTCTTCATCTCCGGCAATTCTTCTTTACCCGAAGTCTACTTTTTCTAAATTTAGTAAAGCTGCCCCCACATTTATTTTCTTTGCCTCAATTTTATTGGTATATCTATTTTCACCTCTTCATTTTCAACATTTTTGTGACCTTATCTTTAAGGTATATCTCTTCTAGGCGATAGCAGGTAGCAGAGAAGGTTTCATTTGTTTCTGGGTTTGTTTGGTTTCCCCTTCCAGCTCCATGTAACTATCAAAAGCTCTGTTGGGTTGTCTCTGTCCCTCAGTAGCACTCTTCTTCCTGGGTCTGTACCAGAAGTGGTACAGGATTAATAAATGCACCCAGAGACAGAATCGGTTAGAGGAGGTAATGAACCTTGAGCCAGGGGAGGGTAGCAGGGTTAGGAACAGAGACAAGAAGGTTACTGAAATAGGTCAGTTGAGAAGTGATTAGAATTTGAAATACAGCAATGAGAAGAGGTACAGACAATGAGTAGTATTGGACACGCTGAGTTTTTGATGATTCTGGGTAACCAACATTGACATGTTGAGCAGACTGTTGGTAATAGGTCTGAAGCATGAAGTGAAGTACAAGACTAGACAGAAATATTTAAGCATTTTCTGGCCCGCACATAGTAATTAAAGTTATTTGTACAGTAAATGCAGTCCCCCTGGGAGAGCATTAAAGAGAGAAGGAAAGTGAAACCAGGGAGGACCCCTTGGAAGTAACACAGTAATTGTGCTGGGCTGAGGAAACGATCCCCCATGAAATGGAACAGTGAGTGTGCAAAGAGGAAGGAAATGAGGGAATGAAAGTGTCAAAAAAGCTAAGAATGAGTCAATTGTACACAAAACAACATTCCGGAAATAATTAAAAATTAATAAGGACGTAAAAAATTTTGTTAGAGTATTAGTTGCATTATAAATCATGATTTTATATTTTTTGTGACCGTGATCTAAATGGAAGGATTTAATTACTAATTAAAACCTTGACATTTACCTTGGTAAATTTCCACCAGAAACCTACACTTTAACAAAATCAATGGCTACAGGTATCATCAATTTCTAGCTGACTATACAAACTCCATTTGAACAGCTTCATATGCTATGATTTCTCTCTAAATATGTTAGGATAAGTGGGCAGTTGGATTTTCTACCTAGTTTAACCCAAAAGGTAAAATCTCCCAGAGGATGATGTTTAGAATTAACAGGACCAACTAATTAAATTTAATTAGGTCAACCTGCATGAGATAATTAGCATAATTAATTTCAATTTTGAAGTGACCCAAAGGGAGGCAGTATTTGTATATTTGAGAAAAGAACTTCAGTAAGGGAAAGAAGGAAAGGAACACTGGAAATAGGTTTTAAATTTAGAAAAGTGACACAAAGTAATTTGGCATGGTATGTTATATATAACAACTTGTTTTATTAAGATATATAAATACCTATCTAAACATATTCAGAGAAACTTTTCCCCCAAGTTCTGTTCTATTTTTGATGAGTGTTGCATTTATTTTCTGTTCACGAAATATCTGAGAATTTTACTTTGTTATGTGTATTAAGACAGCAAATAAACATGTAAATTGGAATATATTTGTTGGTGGAAAGGTCTTTAGTTTATAGTATTTGAGTTAATTTTGCAAAAGCATTCAACTCATTTTGACTTAGAAGATGAGGTAAAAACTACATTGTATTATGACAATAGTAATACCGACATTTTTTCACGTTAACATCCTCGATATTAGGATGCACCTTACAAATACAATTGGTAGATATTTTTCTTTTTTTGTCATAAAATACCAGTGATTCAGAGAATATGCTAGTGCTCATAGATCAGAAATAGCCATATTTTTAAAGATAACCCCTCAAAATATGGTTGAACGGTCTTTTTCAAAGTCATGTCCTCAGTGTCCGAAACTGTTATTTATAGCTTAAACCTATTTTATAGTGACCTTAGGCATAAAGAAGTAGTTACAGATTTCTCTAATGTTAGTACCTTTCTAGTTAAAGACCAGTGTAAAGTCAGACTGTAACTAAACTCAATTCCTTTAATCTTCATAGATTTTGTTTGCAAATCCCAAATAATAGATTTAAAGGGAAAAAAGAACTGAGAACTATAATTCAATTTGGCATATATATATTGAGTGATGACTTTTTGACAGATACAATAGCAAACACTAGGGCTACAAGTTGAATGCAATAGGATCTAAATCTACACTCTCGATTCTGAGAACTCTACATCCTGGTAAGTTACATACTGGCAATTTGAACAAAGGGTTTTGGAAGCACAGAATAGAGAGCAATCATTCTTTCAAACTCATTAGGAATTTTCATTCTGGGCTTTGTCTTACAGGATGAGTTAGGGTTTGATCATGTAAATAAGAGAATTAAGTCATAGAATTCTTTTTTAACATCTCTTGCATTTGTTTTTTATCCACCTCCTCTCTCTTAGTGCTTGTTATTCATCATTTAGAACACTGGTATACTATTATAAATCTTAACCTGTGACCTGGTTTTGTGGATCTCTAATTTAGTATACGTCTTGCTGCAAGTGTTTACAAGATGCAGTTACCAGAGAGCGATAATTTTTACAAGTTGCATCTCTTATGGGACCATCAATCACTTACATTGTAGAGTTTGTTCTAAACTATTCCAGTTGTAAAGCAACAGTGATTCTCATTTGAGCTTCAAACTCAACTATTTTTAGTAGACATTCCTCCTAGGCTCTTAGAAATGATTGATACAAATTTTATATTTTCAAAGTTATTTATATCTTAAGTTTTACTCAAAGGTATTTTCATGGATATTTGAAAAAAGAAAGATCAAACAAAATTAGTTGTGATGCTATTAAGGTGAAATTATATGTACTTAAAAATTTCTGAATTTTTAATGGTATTTTCATGAATTTTTCTCATTAATTGTATGTATTGACATAGAATTCTTAAGATAATTTGGAAAATTTAAAGAAGAAAGAAAATAAGACAAGAAATAAGGGGAAAATTGAAAAAGAAAGTAAGAGGGAAAAAAATGGTAGTAGAGTAACTATCATTTCCACCCACAATATTTCCTAAGGTGCTTGTTATCAGTGTGGGTCTAATAATTAAATACTAATATGAAAATAGGCAAATATAGACATAAATAATTGATTCCAGATATTATACAGTTCAAGTGGAAAGTGACTCCAATCCAATTCAACCTTGGTTGCTACTAATAACTGTTTTATCAAGTGCAAGATCTCTAAAATAGTGTAACCCCAAATATTTCCATATTCATAATTGATCCCTTTCAAGTGGCCTTCTCTTGGCATCAGCGTAAATCCTATTTCCCCATATTTTTGTCTAAAATGCATAGAGGACTAGCATACCTAACATAAATTCTCCCAAAAATAAAACAAAGGAACATCCAAAGGGCATAATGTTAAATCATTCAATATCTTCCTCACTCTTCCATGAAGCAGAAGAGATGAAAGTTTATGGCCACTGATGAAAAAGCATGTGTAATAAGCAAGTAATTCGTCTCAATGAAAATATCTGATTCATTTTGATGGTGTCTTTTTATTTGGAGGACTGTGACCCTGAATAGGATATACAGATGCCTCTTAAAGACGATAAATTAGTGCCAATGTTTGAAATTCTTAGATAGGACTATGAATTGGCCCTTTCTCAGGTAAGATTTACACCACTACTCCTGTCAAAGGAAGACAATGAAGTTTTTGAATTCATGATTATTTATAAGCACTTACAGCTTTTTCCTAAACCAAGTCAGTTTCCATGGAAACAGGAATTATCTGTTGAAGTCTGACCTTTGCTTTGCATAGTTTAGTTTTGACAGCTATGTGTACATTGTTTTAGAAAGCACATATAACCGAGAGAACCTTAAAAAAGATATACAAAGTGGAAAATAATTGGAAATGCTAAGCTTTGAAAATGCAGTTAAGGTTATGTATTTTTTAATGTGACTTTTCATTTCTTTAAGAGCATGACATCATTTTAAGCCAGTGTACCTTATAATGTTCAAAAGTAAGGGCTGAAACAAGATGGAGAATGACTATTCTTATTACTAAAGACAATTTTCATTATATAAGTAAATATTAGAAGGAAAACAAATGCTCGTATAAGGAAACATCTCTTTGCACATAATGGGCATTCACTGATAATAACCTAAATATATAAGCAAATATGGGCAGTGTACTTCACACACATTATGTTGCCATAATAACATAATTATTATAACTCTGGAAAGTAGATATAACTATTCTATTTTTCAATCGCACAGGATCCAGCATGCTAAATGATTTCCCAATGTCACATGCATAGTATGTAAATACAGGTTTTATGTCTTGGAGATTCTAAAGCCAAGTTCTTGCAATTTCAAGCTTTTAAATTATGAACAAATGAAGTAATATGAAGTGGCAGAAAAATTTTAGCTAAATTACTGGATATTGTCTTTTAAATTTAGTTAATTATATTAAGATTTGTTTTTAAATAGCTATATATCTCTCTCTGCTGGCTTCAAAACAGTAATTTTTAAAAAATGTTTTTGTTGGTTTTCATATTATTGAAAACAATCAACGACTAAAGCTTCAGTAGTAAATGAGAGAAATAGATTTATTAAAACCTAATGGATTAAAATTTTACAAGAGAGAATCTCAAAGAGCAGGTAATTCTGACAATTGTTATTAGAGCTTCATGTTCAATAAATACCACTTACTACCAAGCGTAGTTGAGAACAAATTATAAAGTTATTTTAGAAAAAGATATTTAATTGTATTTACTAGGTCTAATTTCCAAAGTAATAATAGGAAATAGTAGTCATTCCAACATAAAGAAAAATGTTTCATGAGGACAAAAATTATCTGAGATGATCATCTCAAACATAAGAGCAAAGAACTAAAATAAAATTCAGTAATGAATCAAGTGTAAAATAAATGAGTGTTTAATGTTAATTTGACAAAATGACCTTGAAGAGACTTGAAGAACAACAAAATGTGTTTTCATTTCTTTTAATAAACAATTTCTAAAGTCCTAAATTATAAAAAATATGGAAATATTACATATTGTCTACCACTTCATTTTAATAATTTGATGTTTATTTTTCATATTTAAGATAAAATTTAGACACCATATTGCCATATTTACTTTTCCTTCCAAGTCTATTTCTTATTTTATGACTTAAGTAAATATATTTATGTATCATCTTTCAGAAAGCTGAAAAATATATAAAATAACATAAATTATAGTTTGAATCTGCAGTTACCAAACACACTTGATACTTTTCCCTGAAATGAATAAAACTTAAAATTTTAAACTTTATGTTCAATTTTCTTCCTCTTAAATTTGATAACTTCGTTCTTGAAGGAATCAGATTATATTGCTATAGGTTTGAAAACAGGCATCACAGAAAAGGTACAAGATAATGGATTATTTTAGTGAGGACTTGGTTGAAATGCATGGTAAGTCTAAGCTAAATGGGAAAATAATCTGTAGTAAGACTCAGATAAATTTATCTGGGCCCATTCTGGCTCAGACAAATTTGTTGTGGATGATAGGAAATTTCTATACTGAAGTATTTTAATAAGAGAAAATGGAAAGAAAATTCCACTAGAGCTCTCAGCATTTGAAGATTATATTTTATACTCTTAAAACTGCTTTAGAAAAGAGTCAGGATTCCTTTGAGAAATGCCTGTTTCCAGAACTAAGGTGTGGAAAATAAAACATGAACATAAAACATCATTTTCCATGTGTGTATGTGCTGGAAAGTAGAGAGCTGTTCAAAGAATGATGGAGATATATCAAAAAGATACAGGAGTTGGCTTGAGCAAGGAGCCACTGGCCAAGTCAGGAAAATTTTGAGAGTCAAGTAGGCTGCAGGGAAGAGAGCCGACTTGCACAGGATTGAAGGGTGGGGGATATTTTGGACAAGCCACTCTCACATTGAGGTGTCTATTGCAGCCTTTGTTTTAAGTTAGCTCCGTATTCCTGAATAAGTCACTCTGAGGTAAACTTCTTCATTTCTAAATGAAAAGATTTGTCTATATTGCTAAAATTACTTCCAATTTTAAAAATCTATAAATAAATACAACTTCTGGAATAGAGGAATGCGGAGTCCAACAAATGCTCTCTCCAACTGCCAGCCATTTAACTATTTAATAGAAAAAATTATGAAAAACAATCATTTAAAGTCTCTGAAAATTTTCCTACAGCCATACAGAGAGCAAAGGGAGAAACATTTATTTAAGAAAATCTTCTAAATGTAGTGAGATTAGTAAGAGACTGTGACATTTGAGCCACAACGTAACCTTGGCCTCCACTCGCACCTCCCACCTGCCCATCTCAGGCTCTATCTTATGAAAACTACTCCAAGAGCTCTAATTTAGGAAGGTGAAGACAAGAAGACGGGGTGTCTCTCTCCCTGTCAGATTCCAGGCTGGGCTTTAGTTTCAACCTGGGGTGGAGGGGAACAGGCTGCAAGAATTTCTAACCTCACCCTCAGCCATGTAAGTTCCATTCCAGGCAGGTATGGTTGAGAGGACCAAGGCACTCTTACTCCACCTAGCCCTTACTCATAGGGCCGGAGCTTTACCCCAGGTGCAACAGACCAAGAATACTATGTCTTACTCTATTATACCACAGCTCCAAGCTCATTCATAGAGCAAAGATTTCATACCAAAAAAGGCAATCGAAGAAGATTAGGGTCCCCTCTAGCATCCACTCATAAAACAGAGCTGTCACTCCAGGAGAAGAAGGCTGCGGTCCCTGTGACCAATTCTTGTGTAGTGGTGTAGAGGTTCTGCCCATGTAGAGAGACAGGCTGGAGAGGTAGTCCTTAAGGATGAAGAGCACATCTCTGCATGAGAGAACTAACTTTATTTGGAACAAAATATGGAGAATTCTATGACTAAATGTGTTGTTAAAAGCAATGGAGGTCTTGGTGGAGAGCAATTAAGAAGACATGATCATAACTCTATGATACAAGTAGTAATAAGGAAAACTGCTGAGTATCAGAATTGTAACAGAGAGAACCAGGGAATGAATGAGACAAGAAGGGCCCTCCTATGACCACATCCAACTCTGGGGGTTTTGAAAGCTATACGTAAGCTCTAAGCTGCACCTACTCAGGAACAATCAGGGCAGACTGCAGAGAATACTTGAAAGCATGCCTTGACCAAATAAAGATCGATTAACAAAGGGCAGAAGTCTTGGTGGCACAAGAATTTAAGCACAATCTCGGATCAATTT
This sequence comes from Indri indri, assembly GCA_004363605.1. Classification (NCBI taxonomy): domain Eukaryota; kingdom Metazoa; phylum Chordata; class Mammalia; order Primates; family Indriidae; genus Indri; species Indri indri. The sequence goes on from RJWJ010004688.1 coordinate 13,151, forward strand.
CTGACTGAACAATAAGCTACTTTGACATAGGGACAACTCTTTAAAATAAAATCACGTGTATCTCTGACAACCTGGAAGATTGTGTACATGGCCAAGGTTGTGCCCTCCCAGGAGTAAAGGAGAAGGAAAATCTAAGCTACTCATACTTGGGTGAATGTATAGCAAACACAAACTCCTTTAACTGTGATAACAGTCTCCAAGCCACAGATACATCCAATGTTGAAATTCTAACTGGCTAAGAGAGCTTAATCACAACCTTTGAGAAATAAATGCCTTATGCTGATCCAAGGACAACCTCTAGGTAGCTAGGCTAAACCATAAAAATAAGGAAAAATTTCAGCAAAAACACTAAAAGTCACATAGTCATACTCAGCGGAAATAGACTTCATGGAATCAATTCAGCCAAGTTATTAAGCAAGTAAATAAATGTCCAATCAAAAATCTACAACATAACTTGGAGGTGAGAGGGATCAGCACCATGAGTTTTACAATATATTCTTTAAAATGTTCCATTTTCAACAAAAAAAATTGACACACACAGAAACAGAAAATAATGACTATACACAGAAAAAGATAATAGAGCCTGCTTTTGTATTAGTCTAGATGCTGCAATTACCAGAGACTTTATGATAGCCATTATATATGTAGTCAAAGAACTAAAAGAGATTATGTCTAAAGAATTAAGATATGATGAAAATGTCTAAGAATAGAAAATATCAGTCAACAGAGATAAACTATTTAAAAAAGAACCAAATAGAAATTTTATGATTGAAAAGGCAATAATGAAAATGAAACTTTCACTAGATGGGCTCAATGTTAGTGTTGGCAAAAGAAAGAATCAGTAAACTTGATGCTAGTTCAGTAGAAGTCATATAACCTTAAGAACAAAGAGAAAAAAGAATGAAGGAAAATGAGTCATAGATAAGACAGAGAAAAGGCCAGGAAAATATTCCGGTAATGACTAAAAACTTCATGCATGTGATGAAAAACATTAATCAGCAAATTTACAAAGTTTGATGAACTCCAAATATGATGACACAAAGTAACCCAAACTTAGACACATCATAGTCAAAATGTTGATGCCAAAGACAAAGTCTTGAAAACAGTAAGAGAAAAAATGACTCATCATGTATAAGGAAAGCCCGATAATATTAACAACTAAATTCTTATCAGAAGCAATAGAGGACAATGTACGTTATATTTAAAGTACTAAAATTTAAAAACTGTCAACCAAATATTTCATATCTATCAATGTTGTCTTTCAAAAATGAAGGTAATATGAAGATATTCCCAGATAAACAAAATCTGACAGAATTTATTGCTAGCAGAGCTGCCCCAAGAAACACTAAAGAGAATTCTTCAGGCTTAAAGCTAGTGAAACCAAGCAGTAATATAAAACACATTTTAAAAATCCTAGTAAAGGTAATTATGTAAGTAATTATAAAAGTGTAATTGTATCTTTATTACTCTTTCTTTTTTCAACTGATTTAAAGAGTAATTGCATGAAACATATGTATATAATTTTATTGCTGGATTTATAACATTAGACAATAATAGTACAGACTAGGTATGTAGGAGAAAAGTTGTATTAGACTAAGAAATGACATAAGATGGTAACTATGAGCATCTATGAAAAACTCACAAGTACTATCATACTTAAGGTGAAAGATTGAAATGTTTTTCTGTAAGATCAGGAATAACTTTGGAAAAGACTTTGGCAATTCCTCAAAAAATAAATGCAGAATAATCATTTGGCCCAGTAATTTTACTTCTATATGTACATCCAAAAGAATTTAAAATGTGTGTCTAAACAAAAACTTGTACACAAATGCTTATAGCAGCACTATTGACAATATGCGAAAGGTGAAAACGACACAAATGCCCATTAACTGATGAATGGATGAACAAATTGTAACATATCTTTATAATAGAATATAAAACAGCTATAAAAGGAAGACTACTGACTCATGCTATAACATGATGAACCTTGAAAATATTCTGTTAAGTGAAATAATCCAAAAATGACTACACATTTTATGATTCCATTTACATGAAAAGTCTAGATTCAAGTTTATGGAGAAAGAAATTAGATAAATGGTTAATCAGTGTCGGGGTACAGGAGATGGGTAGTGACTCCAATGGGTAGGAGATTTCATTTTGGAGTAATGAAAATTTTTTTAAGCTTCAATTGTGGTGAATATTTCATAACTCTGAATATATAGAACTATTGAATGGCACGATTTAAACATAAATTTTATGGTGTGTTAATTATATCTCAATAAAGATGCTTAGGAATTTATGAATAACACAGCCAATTAATTTATTTGATTAATTGTATTTTTAATAAAATACTACTTAACTATGTGCTAAACACTATTTTGAGAGCTCTCTATATATTAGTTCTACTGTTTTTATAACAACTCTGTGAAGTAGGTGATATGATTTCATCCTCATTCATATGTGGAAACCATGTTCAAAATGATTAAGTAACTTGCCTAAGATTGTGCAGGTAGTAAAAGGTGGAGATGGGATTAAAATCCATATCATTTCTCTGGCTTTGTATTCTGCATTCTAAATGGCTATATTATGTCACTTCTTCAATTAAACCAATGTGTGCAGTCTTCACGATTGTTATGAAACAATTTAAGGTATTCTAAATAATAATAACAAAGAAAAATGTATCAAAACTCATGTAAAGCAATTAAAGCAGTAATTGCACAGAGTAAAATTTATAATAATAATGGCATATATCAGAGCATGAGTAGATTTAAAAAGAATTCTATTCTTTGTCACAAGAAGCTTAATTTGTTGTTCTCAAGAAAGGATTAAACTTAAAGAATATAAAAAATATAAAATATAAAATGGGACATTGACAAGCACATTTGTTGACTTTAAGAAAAGATTAATAATTACAATATGCTAAACAAAGCAGGAGAGAGGGAGAAAGAGAAAAAGAGAGAGGGAGGACAAAATGCCAACATATTTTAAAACCAGATATAACTACAGATACCCTAGATATTAAAAAGGTAGTAAGGATACTATGAGAATCTTTATTCCGGTTCACTTTATAATTTAAATTAAATGTTCAGGTTTTTTGAATACACAAATTAGCCAATGGACACAGAGAGAAATAGAAATAATGATCAACTTTGAGACCTCTGTAGGGTACAATTCCATGAGGAGACCAATAAACCACATGGTGGAATGTAGGTTACATGAAATCCCTTCCTCCCTGAAAAGGGCAACAACTCCCCCTCTATGGGATATATTCTGGGTATTAGCGTGCCTTTCTAGTTAGCAGTGCCTCAGCCAGAACCACCATGAAAAAACTTCATTAGTGTGTACTAACTACCAACATGGGATCCCATGAAACACTCCTCGGGCCTAGGGATTCACTCTAGAACAGGAGGTATAATGGTGGGCACAAATTTATATTATTCACTGGCCCTAACATTTACCACATACCACGTTACAGAAGCTGCTGGACTGATAGTGATGGAACGGTCTTTTAAAAGTGGCTTTTAATCTGGGCATCAGCTTGATTATGACACCCTGAAGAGCTGGTATGCTATCCTTCTGTATGTAAACCTTAAGCCTATATTTATTATGTAGTTCTGTTCCCCAATATGCTGACTCCATATGTCTAGAAAACAACACTCCTGGTAATGTACATGGAGAATTTTTGTTTCCTTTCCCTTTAATACTAGTCTCTGTGAGTCCAGTGGATTTGGTTCTCAGAGTGGTACTATTTCCACCAGGGGACTCAGCAATATCACCATTAAATTTAAAGCATACTCTTCATCTTGGGTTCCTTGTGACTGTGAACTAGCAGGCAAAGAAAAGAGTTAACACACTGTTAAGGTTCATTGATTTTTCATCATGATGAGAAGTAGGTGTGCTGTTACATAATGGTGGCAGGAAGGAAAACATGGAATGTTTAAGAAATAAACTAGGTAATTATTTTATTTAACAATTTTATCTTAAAATGGACAAGGGCAATAACAATGGCTTGATACAGACAACGATAACTCAGGTATGATGGTCTGCTTCACTCCACTAGGCAAGACACCTACACCAACAGAAGTTTTCCTTGAAAAAATGGAAATTTAGAATTGGTGGTAAAGGAGGGAGAGGGTGAATATCGGTAATATACTTGAAATCGTTTAAGATCAGGGGTATTGTATATTTCAAAAACACTCCTCTTGAAAATTCCCCTAGAATCTGTGTTTGGAGAATCATAGAGAAACTGTTCCCAGAATGAATGAACTAATGTGAGGAGTAGGACGAGTGGAACAGTGCAAGCAGTAGACTAGAGCAGATGATGCTGGTGCTCTACCCACATCCCTTTCATTGCCAGTGCACCTGTATCTGTAGCCCAGCTGCTATGGAAATCTGGTGGTTCACAGCTTCCCTCTTATTGGAAAGTTGCTCTTGTCTAAGGGAATAACTTCACAAGAAAAGGCATGAAAACATATGCCCTTCATTCAGAGGTGGCCTGCAGCAAGGACGTACTGATACAGAGTACAAAACAACTCTGTGATTCAGAGCTTCTCATTTGATCCATCTAAAAGTAGACATCTTTGGAAGTACATCTTCGATTAGCTCTTTGCCCCGGTTATATCCCGCTTCCCTCATTTTTTTTTTTTTTTAACGGATTTCTCCTAAGAATATTCTTTCAATAATTACTTGCACCAGAATTTTATGTCAAGCTCTGCCTCAGGGGAACCTGGCCTAGGACACCCACAACTCAAAAGACTGGGTCTCTTAGACTTAAATAAACAAAGAAGTTACAATATTTTGTGTATCAAAGAAATAATTTAAACAAATGAATATAGAGGGGTTAGAAATAAAGTAATATGGAAAGATATATCAAATAGGAACCAAAGAAAAGATGTTTTTGTAACAACATTAAGCCCAAATAAAAAGCAAATAGACAGGAGTCAATAAACAACTGGTGGTGTATCCACACAAAATCTATTGAGCAATAACTACATTGCTAGTGAAGTTGAAATGTCTATGAAAAAAGAATCAGAGTAGTAGCAGCTGATTCTGTGCTTATTTGTTAAGTGACATTGGTACTAATTATTTTCTTTAACAGACTTTATTTTCTTCACTTCCCATTAAAAATTTGGGAATTTCTACAGATCTCTAAGAGATGCTAAAAGCAAATTATAGAATCTAGGCATTCTCAGTGATACAGGGATATGTTTAGACAATTGTTTCATTCCAAATTACACTCTGAAACTTGCATGATTCTTTTCCTTACTAATCATGTCAGCTTGAGCTAATTATTCAATAATTTTGAGCATCACTTTAATCATCTTTTAAGTAGAAAAAAATGTAAAGTGTAGAGTGTTGAAAACCACACATGCAATCTCTCAAAGAAATATATTAATCTCTCAATAAATAGTATTTACTCTTTTCATCCTCCTTCCTCTGCTTTCTCCTCCATTCAGAGTGAAAAAACACTTTATAATATCTGGCTTTTAATTCTAAAATTTTAATATTCCAAAATGATGTTCTAATAGAGCAATGAGAAAGAATAAAATACTTAAATTTTATTTTAAAAAAAGAATCTCAATATTTAAAATATCTTTAATATTATTATTGCTACTGCTGTAGATGTTGGTTTCAATATGAAATGGCATAGTTACACAGACGTAATAGAACAACTTCTTTATGTTACACAAAGTAGAAAATACATATCAAAGAGAATGTTTAGATTTTGTTGTAATATTTTCAGAGAGATAATAAAATATTTTCATGTATCAGCAAGAACAAAAAGAAACATCTTTAGTATGCTCATACCATGATCCTGTTCTCTCCAAAATCCTAGAGAAAGAAAGGGAGGGAAAAATCACTTCATATTCCAAATGGGATGGAATTTTGTAAGCTAACAGAGTAGAACTCCTCATTTTGTAAAAAATGCATGATCACATTTTGGAAAAATCCTCTTAGGAGCCAATGTTTCTCATTGCCCCTGCCCCTTGTCAAAAATAGCAAGAACAGCAAATATCAGCCCTCCAGGTAATTCTAATGATAAACAGTACCAGAATTTTGATAAAGTGCTTAATTCTTACTTTAAGGAATAACTTAAGCCCCCAATACCAAGGTTCTGTGTTGGAAATAACTAATGACTACCAAGATATAGCTCTTATTTTTTTCCCTTATGGTAACGAAACTGACTTCCCATACTTTTTGAAATTGTAATCAAACTAGAACTTTTAAAAAATATTCATGTTTTCATGAAAATGCTGCTTCACTCATACCACCATTTCTTCAACAAGCTCTGATAAAATATTCATAGGCTTTACTCGGAGGCAATCATAGCTTCTAAGGAGAAGAAGGGCTACTGCAGTTATGCATGTTTTTATAGTAACATCACCGTCTTTGTCTCCATTCTGAAAATAAGTTACTTTCCTTTGTTAGCGCTCATTCAGTAAGAAATTGAGAAATATGTGTTTACATTATAGTTGGTATAGAAAGAGTATGGGTTTCAAACAGAAATCTGAGCTTGAATCCTGGTTCTGTCCCTTATAAGCTGATGATCTTGCAACAATTCAATTAACCTCTTCAAACCTCAATTTTCCCATGGGTTAAATGTAAATAATTAAATGTATAACGTTATTGAGAAAAGAAATAAAGAAGAAAAAGAAAAAACTAAAGCATCTATCAGTGTTTTGTAGATAGTATGTGTTCGATAACTTTTAGTCTTTTTCTTCATACTGTAATCAACATATGGCATTTTACTGGAAAGAGCTAGAATAATAGATATATTTACATTGTGACATATTATATTTAGAAGATATATTCTTTAGGTGAGCAGGCATAACAGAAGAAAAATTCTCCCAGTTTTCTCTCATTAGCTCCAACCTCTCTTTCAAGCTCTATACTTGTGTATTAATTGTCTTTTCAAACATCTGTTTGCCTGTCTCTAAGATATTTCATACTGAATACAACTAAACTGAACTGATGATTTATTTCTTCTCCCCACGTCCCTTCTTTTTTTCCCACAGACATTTACACATTGATAAATGGCCCCAGCAGCTACCCAGTCACACGTGTCAGTCCTGAGATACTTTCGACACTTTCTTTCCTTTACCCCCACATCTAATCTAGCCAACGTAAGTCACTTTCATTCTGCTTCACAAAAATGTATGCCACCCACTTCTGTTCTCCACTTCTGATGGAGATCACTGTCATTTTTCATCTAGAATATGGCAATAACCTCCTAACTGCTCACATCTCTAATTATCTTGCCCCTTTACATTTTTTTCCACACAGCAACCGAGATGATAATTTAAAAACACAAAATGCTTTCTTACTCTCCTGCCTAAAACCATTTAATCGCTTCCTTTTCCACTTAAAAATAATATTCATGCTTCCAAACATGAACCAACAGTCCCCTATGTGGCTTTCCACACTCTTCTCATGCCACATTCTCCCCGCTGATTGTGTATTATCCACAAGGGGACCTTAAGGCCTTAAATATGCCAAGCGCCTTCCCATCTCAGAGTTTTTATACATGCTGTATCTTCTGCCTGAAAATCTTTCCCATTCCATTATTCCCATAACTGGCTTCTTTTCATTTTAAATGTATTCTGAAAAACCTTTTCTGGCAACCCAACCTAACATCATACCCCATATTACTTCCTCTCAAAACATCCTGTTGCTTCTCTTCCTACGGCTTATTGAAGTGTATTATTACATGCATGGGAAGATAAATTGATTTTCCTTATTTCTTTCTCTTCCAGGTAAGAAAGGATTCTTTGATATAACACAGGAAAGAGAAAAATAAATTATGGCATAATATGTTTATTCATTCAAAAAAGAACACATGGAGGATAGAAAAAAATGGAACTGGTCAGGGCAGCATGTACTTTGTCTAGATTAATTAAGGAAGAATGTTAAGGTGAAGTGACATTTAGCAGAGATATGACTGAAGCAAGGGAGGGAGCCAAAAGGAAGCACATTCCAGGCAGGGGAGTGCAAGCACAAAGTTCCTGAGACAGAGACATTTTTAATGTGTTTGAGGAATACGAAGGAGGCGAGAATGTGTAAGAACGAGAAAGGGCAGGAAGGAGGGTTAAATTGAGTCCAGATTGCATAGAGCACTATAGATCACAGTGTGGGCTTTCGTTTTCATTCTAGTGTCAACATCATTTTATTTGAGCCGGTCGATTTTGTTTGTCTTGTAGATTCAAATGCTTGTAGAAGCATTTGAATAATATATTCTTCAATATGGAGAAGCCACTGCTACTGGAGGATAAAATCAAAGTGGAGGCCCAGAATATGAGCATATCTAGGTTACAGCTGGGATCCTGAAGAAGGACACCAAGGAAGCAAAAGACCAAAGGAATGATTTAGAGAAGTGGCAAGGGAAGAGACTGGAGTATAGAAGAAGAGACTTTTTAGACACTGTCCAGGCTGCACTCAGTGTGGTATGAGAGATAATTAGTGTGAACATTAAAGGGATATTGCACTATCCTCCTAACCCATTGGGAGTTCACAGTCATCTAATAATATTTCTTTCTGTGTGTTTTCTAGAAAGCGCAAGAAAATACAAATGGTGAAATTTGAGGGGAATTATATGCTGAGTTTACTGATCTATGGTGTGATTTCTGACCTTGTGTGAATCATGACAAACTATACAATAAACCAGGAATATAACACCATACTCCCTAAACTATAGACATAATGATGCAAACAGCGAGTAGAACCAGTAGGGGCAGTCTTAGAATCAGAAATACCATCTCAGGGGGAGTCCAGCATGATAACAAAAGATGTGACTGTAGCATGAGGGCCATTAGGAAAATAAAACTATTAAAAAGGAGACATTTCAGAGATTTCCAGTTTCAGCTTTAATAGTCAAAAAGCATGGAAGCTGTCACTTTCATCCTTATAACAGTAAAAGATCTGAATAAATTGAAATCAAAAACTTTTCTTGGACACATCAGTGAATTGAGATCACAGAGCAAACCACCACCCTGAAATCTGGAGAGACAGCATATACAGAGAATCACAGTCTATATTAGCTTGCTAGGAGCATAAGCCTCTAGAGTGGTAATTTAGAAGAAACACTTAAATGGCAATGTTGACAAACTACTGGAAGCTGAGTGCACATCAGAGCGAGATCCCCACAGGAGTTTCTCACTCTCAATACAGAAAATTGGTGAGACCAAAAGCTAGTTTCACTTTGAAAAGATGACTAAAATTTGTAGTATCTAGTCAAATTAACCAAGGAAAAAAGAATATATATAAGTTATTAATATCAGGAATGAAAGAGAGGTCATCATTACGGCTAGCATGGCATTAAAAGATAATAAAAAAATACTGAATACTATGAACAACTCTATAGCCACAAATTTGCTAACTTAGATGAAATGGACCAATGTCTTGAAAGACACAAACTGCCAAAGCTCATATCAAGGGATCATCTAAATGGGATTATAGCTATTAAGGACATTATTTCATTAATAACCTTTCAAAAAAGAGAACATTAGGCCTAAATTATTTCACTTCTACCAAACATTTAAAGAAGAAATAATACCGATTCTCTATTCCAGAAGTAGAAGTAGAAAGACCACTTCCTAATTTATTCTGTTCTATATGCATTACCCTAAAATCAAAACAATATAAAGACATTACAAGAAAGGATAATTATAGTCTGATATCTCTCAAGAATGTATATGAAAAATCCTGAACAAAATATTAGCAAATAAAACTCAGCAATATAAAAGAAGTATTATAAACCATAACCAAGTTGGATTTATTCCAGATATGCAAGGCTAATTCAACATTTGAGAAACAATTAATATAATCCACCATATCAACATGTTAATAAAGAAAAGTTGTATGAGTGTATCATTTGATGCAGAAAAAGCATTTGACAAAATCATGATTACAACTCTTAGCAAAATAGAAATTTAGGGGGACATCCTCAACTTGATAATATCAACAAACACACTACAAATGATATCATACTTAATGGAGAGAAATCAGATATTTCCCCCAAAGATTGGGTATAAAACAAGGATTTTCCATCTCACCACAACTATTCAACATTGTACTAGAAAGCCTATGTACAATAGAATCAAATAGAATTATATCCTGCAGCAATATGCAAATAGAGCCATTTCCATATCATATGCTACATTAGAAACTGTCAATCTTCATCTCTGCCAATCGGAGTTCAAAACCAACAACTTATTGATATTTAATTTACATCCAATTGGTTATTTTAGAGTTTAACTTTTAAAAGTATATTTACTATACATTTATAATTATTCTTGTTTTCCCTACCTAATCATACATTTAATTTTTTTTTAATGGGTTGCTTATTTTTGCCACTGTCTTGTATTTTGGATTCTTCAGACCTAAATCTCTATCCTTGCAATCATGGACAAGTTAGTTAATTTCTCTAAGTCTCAATATTCTTATTTGTAAAATGGTAACAATGATAGAATACACCTCTTAAGGTTGTCATAAATAGAAGAATACATTCAAAGAATTACTACACAGTAGAGAGCAGATCCTGGAACGTCATATGCTACACATTTCATCCTCAGTGAAAAAGCAGAACTACTATTAGATACTTTATTTTCTGGTGAACATAACTGACCTGAGAGAAATAGCTTTTAACTTCCTTTTATTGTCAGACTGAAAATACGTTTCAGCATAGCTCAATTATGTCCCTATGTATGTGATCGATACTGGGTCTTCTTAAAAGTACAATGAGATGAGTAAGTAGGGCATCCTAAAGCTGCACATTCCTCATTGAAGTAGGTAGAGCTGATTTTTCCTTGCCCTGGTTTTTTTCTTCTCCTTTTAATTTTAATTTTTTTAAAAATAAATTTTATTGTGTATATTTAAGGTATACCTATAACACCATATTCTTCTTTTTTAAATTAAACACTAGCTAATAACTTCTGTTCAATTTTACCCTATTACCGCTAAAAAATGGCTAAATAAAGAATGTGGGTGATAATTTAAAAGTCCAGACTGTTGCTGCTTAAATAAAAGTATTCCTTAATTTGAGGAACTTCTTTGGGTTGCCAATTTTTAATAGAACATTTATTTTTCTAAATAGTGTCTCCTTTATATCTTAGAAGTTTACCTTGTCCTGTCTATCACACAGGAGATCTGGCATAACCGATGATGTCCAAAACAGGCAAAAGGACATGTTGCAGGTACGCAGGGCTGAGCGCTCTTTTTCATGATCTTTACAAGTTGGTCATTGCTACTGAGCATATGCGATTTCTAAATGTAGATGTTTTGGCAATACCAAAGAAAGCAGATCATGGGCTGTCTCGAGATTTTCTTAGTACCTTTGATAAACATTTTTGAATGAAATTATATTTTCTTAAGAAATTTTATTTGCTTAACACAAAATAATATTGGCACTTTTTATAAATACGTGCTTGGCACCCCAGTCATTTTCCCAAATGCCAGATAATTTACTCCTTTCTACTATTTTTTTCTCTTTTATTCCTGTAAATATAAATCTTTGTACCATTAAGATGTTATCTCATAATCATTTTTTCTTAATTGCTTAAGATCCAAAGAGACTTCACTGTTTAAAATTTTGCAATATGCATGGAATGGAAAGTGCTGTTACTAGGGCTCAAGCTTTTCAAATACAAATCAATGTTTTCCTGTCCTCCCATAAGATGTCTTTACATTATTTTCCACATTATGCAAAATAGTGGACTTTTTCTTTTCCCCTTCTTAGTGCCTTGAGATAGAAGTCATAATTAGCTTTCCCTAATTTTCAATCTAAAAGTTATGCAAGTGGAAGATTTTAAATTACAAAATATCTGATATTCCATATAATCATTCTAGTGAAAAACTTTTTTGTAAGCGTATGGAGCATTTCACATGTTGTTACATGAGAATCATAGCTATTAATATTTTTAAATGCAATAATAATTATTGACTTTTAAGATTGATTATGCGAGTAGAGGAGAGTTTTAACAATCATCTAGGCCCATTGAATACCATCATGGACAAGGAATTAGCTACCTCAAACATTAACACATTTGAGATTTGAATTTCTTTGGTTGATATAGTCCTGATTGGCTTCTTTTGTATCAAGTCTTATCCTATAAAATTTTAAAAGAATAATACTCACATTTTAATACTTTTATAAAAAAAAAAGTCTTGTCATTGGTTATTGTGGTCACTTTCAAGTGTCATCTTATTAACAACATTCCTTTAAAAGTTTAGTTCCCAAAAGTAAGTACGATATGAGTGGTACAATCAGTGCAATATAAAATCTCTTGATTTTAGTCAGTGCTGGCTGACTTAAAGAAAAAAGAAAAGAATCAATTGCAAAGATACAACATACCTCAAAAATCAGGGTGGCTCCAGAAAACAAGACAGTAGAAATTAATAGAGTGTTTTTAGGTGTTGTCCTTAGAATAACTCAGTTTCAATCATTTCCTGTCCTTGAATCACTGAGCCCAAGATTCAGTTTCAAAAGCTAATGGTCCTGTCTGTGTTCCTGTGTCAATTTTCTTAGCTTAGGGAAGTGGGTAAGTCAAGCATTTTGCTAGAAATTACCACAGAGATCATTTGGAAAAAGACTGATTACCAAAGAGTACTACACAGGAGAGGAAAAGAAAGTTACCTAGATGAAGATGACCAATACCTGATTCAGCAGGCCCGGGCCCTCTAGACTTTTTGCCTATGACCTGGTACCTAAATCAGTCTGGCCTTCTGAGCAGGCCCAGTTGTGTTCAAATGTAGGAAAAGATGTTAGTACAGTGATGCTTTTACTTTAGGTAAAAGTTGAGTTTTCTAATCCTTTAATATATTGGGAAAATTTTGCTCCTCATTGAGCTTCTATCAGCTACCAGTAAGAATACTGAAGAAAGATAAACAGACAAATGCATACCGACATATATGCATGCAGACAGACATACATAGATTGATCATATAGTTGGCAGAGAATGTGATCTAATTATGCTTTGTGCTTTTATATATTTTCTAAATCTTTCTCAATAAATATGCATTTTTAAACTTTTATACACTGTGGCATAGTAAAGCATTCCCCAAACTATCTTTTAAATGTATAAATATGTGTATATGGATATATGTATACTGTATATATTATTACCAGCTATGTAAATAGGTATCAAATAAGAAGAATTCCATCATTAAAATATTAATGATGTGCTTCACATTCTGGAACCTCTCTGGAGATCCACAGTCTATATTAACATATTATAATATAAAGCCTTTTGTGTTTCTAATGTTACACTTTGCAAGTCAGATGGAATTGCATTTAATTCTACTTTCCATGTTTTTTAATGTATGTGACTTTGGCCTCTTTATGCCATCTTTTCAAACTTCAGTTTTCTCGAAAACTAAAGGATAACACCAATATCTTCAATTTCAATGATAAGAGCACAAACTTCATCATATGTATCTGGGTTCAGATCTTAGTACTTGAACTTCACCTCTGTGTGATTACCCTTCCTACACTTTAATTTTCTGAGTGTATGTAGCAAAGCTGATACTATTAAGGTAATTCTTACTGTGTTAGGAGGATTAAATTAGATAATTACATACAGATCTTATCACTGTCCCTGGCACATGAGTATTTGTTATCTGGTGATTATTGTCATTGTCATTACTATTGAGCTGTTTTGGATACTATTAATAAATAGATACTAATTTAGCAGGGTGAGTAGAATAGTGTATGTTTGTTAGGTTTTACTGATGATCAGTGGTGGTAGAGGAGGGGAGAAAGAGATAATAGTGGAAATATTGAAATATTTTCAGATCAAACTTTTACAATAATCCTATATTGCACTGAATGTTGGGGACATTATCGCTTATACATAAATATGCTGGAACTGCCCAAAAGCTTTTACTTTTTGAGGATAAGCTTGGTAGGAATTATCTTGGTCCACCTCTGTGTGAATATGCTGTGGCCTCTGGCTAGGCACCTGTCCTTGTTAGGCTCTTCACAGTTTACAGTGGATGTTAATTTTATCTTCTGTTTTACTGATAGTTGCAGCATATGGCCCAGCAGAAACTAGCAGCACAGAATAGCTGCATTCCAAATACTCGTTAGGCAGTATGACCTTGACAACGATGACTGGCTAAAGTTGGATTGAAAGAAGATTTTTTCAATTCCCTTGTAGTGACATATTTAAGTCTCCCTCTAAATAAATCAAAGAAGCTGAGTTCTTTTAAAAATTTTACCATGAGATCTTGCTTATCCTTTCCTCCACTTTCATGCAGTTCTTTGCTTTTATTAATAATTAACTGAGCTATGAGGTTTTTGAAATTTATTCCTGTATTTATTTTAAAATTATTGTTGAAGATAATGTTTGGTACCTTGGATATTATTTTTTTGAAGATGAATAAAAATTTTAACCGTGGTCTCTATACCCAGAATATTTGTACTCTTCTGAGCCATAGTTTGTCTTCAACTCATGAACACTATACATCTTATATTTGATCATGCTTGCATTTTTTATTTTGTTGCTAAAAATTACTAAGTTAACTTTTGCCATCTTTTTCTTCCAGAAATGCAGAGACTCTTATTACATGCATTTTGTATTACGTGTTAACATTATTTCTGGCATTATGTTATCTTTAACAAATTAAACTTTTAATTTTTGTTTGTTTTTCTTTATTTTTATTTTAAAATATTTAATTGACAAAGACTGAATATATTAAAGATATATAATGTGAAGATTAGATATACACATACATTGTGTGATGATTACTACAATCAAATTAACATCATGACCCATGCTAGTCATTAAAGCCTCAGGATTTGTTCATCTTATAACTGGAAGTTAGTACCCTTTGATCAACATCTACTCATCTCCCTCCACTCCCTAGGCCCTGGCAACCACCATTCTACTCTCTGCTTCTGTGAGTTTGACTTATTTATATTCCACGTATAAGTGAGATCATACCAACTTACAATTTAAAAGTAAACACTTCATTCAAGTGTGACATATGTACAGAAACACAACTCATAAATGTTTAGCTTAAAGAGTTAGCGCAATGGGAACATATCTGTGGAATCCCCACTAAGAATGAGAACGGTACCAGCAATGTGGATACCTGCCTTTTCTCCCCCTTAATCCCTATCATCTACCTCTTCAAAGTCAGCCTCTTTTTGAAAAGCATATGGATGAAACTATAGATTTTATAACTTCATTTTATGTTTATGAGATTCATCCATGCTCTTCTATACAGCAGTACATTTACTTTTATTACTATAAAAATATATGTTGGGAAACTGAAACTGCATTCATTCTTCCATTGAAAGAACATGGGATCATATGTCTTTCTGTTGAACTGGCCCTTATATCATTATATGTTCTACTTTATCTTAAATAATATTTTTGATTTTAAAGTCTGCCCTTTTAGACAGATTTCTTTTGGTTAATCTTTGCATAATACACCTTTCCCACATTTTTTGTTTTCAACTTATCTGTTTTTCTTGTAATTAACATATATTTATGCCAACCTGTTTCTGAATGTTTTAATCTTTCAATTTTCACTGTTTAAGGTCATTTATGTTTACTTTCTATTAATAGTAATAATAATTAGGTACACTTCTAATATTTTACTACTTGTTTTCTATTTTACCCACCTACTTCCTTTAGTTCCCCTTTTTGACAATTATATATTATTTTTATGCATTATTTTATTTTCCCTTTCTTTTTTAAACTATTTTTTACAATCACATGCAACCTTGATTCATCAAGTCTATCACATAAGAGCACTTGGTCCAATCACATGAATAATGTAAGGGTATTAAAACTCAAGTACATTTAATACTTTCCCTTATTTTGTGCTGCTATTTTCATATATTATATGTTAACTTTTTATATATTTTATACTGCAGAAGACATTATGTGATTTGCATTTACCCAAGTATTTACTTTTTAAAATTTCATTCTCTTTATCCCTTTCTGAATACTCTTGTTTTCATCTGGAAATATGGTTTTTGCAACTGCATTTTAGTGTTTTCTGTAATCACTGATGATAGATTTTCTCAATTTTGTTTGCTTAAAACAGTCTCTATTTTGCCTTAATTTAAGAATAATTTTTGCTGTATATAGAAGTCTGTATTGGAAGTTATTTTCAATCTGCAGTCTATCATTCTGCTATCATTCTATTTGGGTTTCCGATGTTTCTTCTGAAAAATCACTTGTCAGTATTATTGATCTTCTTTTGAAAGTTGTGTGTTCTCATCCTTCAGACTCCTTTTAAGACCGTCTTTGTCTTTGGTTTTCGGCAGCCTTAATATGAAGTGTTTGGGTATAATTGTCTAGATGTATTTTTAAGTGGCTTTAGATTTGATTTTCATATCCTTTCTTGATATCTATCATCAGTTTTGGAAATTCTCAACCATTATACACTTTAAATGTTCTCTGTCCCTTTCTATATCTCCTCTATTTCTGTGTCTCAAGGTACAAGTATTTAGTCCTTTATACCTGTCTCTTGTGTGTCTTATTCTCTATTTTTCCTATTTTCTATCCTTTAGTTTCAGTCATTTTGATTTGTAGTTCTAAACTTCTATTTGTTTATTTTTTTAAATTTCTATTTCATATATAAAATTCTCCATCTTGTCATTTGACTTCATGAATCTATTAATTAAAGTTAGTTTAAATTCCATATTAGATAACTACAATATCTTTTTCTGCTTTTGACCTTTCTCCATGCTATCCTCTCCTCTTGATTTTTATCCAAGTTTCATTTTTTTGCAGATATAGTTATTTTTATTTAATAGTGGATATTATATTAATATATCAAAAATTACAGAGATAACTTGAGTCTTCATTCGAGGCTATCTTCTCTATAATTTACTTTTGTTCCTGACCTTTTTAGTTAGAGATGGAGATAATTCAAAGTTTGTCTTTAGTCTTTATGATGGTTAGTCTATTTTTACTTTATCCTATATTCAACAAGTAGCCCTCCAAATTTCCCAAATGTAAACCTTGGATGTTTCCCAGATCTCCATCTCCTTGGTGGATTCTAATCTTCAATTTTTATCCTTTCCAGCCCTATGTAAATTCTAAAGCAATAATCATGCATTTGGACTCTTAGTTTCTTGGCCGTTGCTTTTGAATCTGTGAATGCCATAATGGGAAAAGCAATATCTAATATTGGGCTCAACTCTCTGAGCTCTTCATTACTGTGTAGGGCCTTGGCCTTTATGTCTCTAATGCCTCCTCAAACGTGTGTGTGTGTACGTGTGTGTGTGTGTGTGTGTGCATTTTACATTTTGTTCATCTTTTCTAGTTGATCTCGGTAGAAAGATTAGTCAGAAATTTACAAATCCATTATTCCTAGAGGATATCTATGCATCAACTTATTTTCATGTAATTAAATTATATTAGCTATTTTTTTCTAAGCTTCCTAAAATCTTTTTTGGGATATTACTAGCTTTACATCTCTCTTGGTTAGGAGCACACTTTAACAAATCTTGTTGGAATATCTCCTTCTTAAATGAGAATGGAGAAGCAAAATATGAGCCCTACGTTTCTCTTCTCGCTGGATGTCTAAGCACTGGCTTGTCTCCTTCTAGATCTTCTGTCTTTGAGCATAGAATAAGTATGTACTGGATAAAAACTCCAGGGATTCATCATGTTTTTCTTCTGTGAGTTTTTCCTTAGGTTATTTCTTCATTTGTTATTTTCTTTTTTGCTCCTATTAGTAACTGCAGCTATCTCTTTTCCTCTACTTTCCTGCTTTCTCCTGTTCTGGATTATTTCTTACCCAGTTTATTACTGAGATGCATTTTCTTACTATCTATCCCTCTGAAAAATTATGCAATTACTTTGATGAATTTTAAAGTTTTAAAAAATAATAACCACAAAAATAGAGGTCACCAAAGAAATATATGAAAATATTGTAAAGATTTTTAAAAATGGTCTTTAACCTTAATTAAAATATAAGTCTCATTTGACCTTGAAATGAGGCTTCATAACACTTCTTTTTGCCTTCTCTTCAGTTTTTCTAGATATTTATCTTTGCAGCTTATCTTTATAAAAAGGTGTTACATTTTAGTCTAGGACTGGAGCACCTGAATGTTTTCATCATTTTTAATGGAAGTATACTGTATATATAGGCTGTTATTATTATTGAGGCCCTTCCTTGCACAAATATATCCAGAATTTTCAAATACATTTTAAATTAAACTGAAGTTTTCATCTCAATGCCTGTCCTGACAAAGAAGCAAACAAAAACACTTTAGTTCTTTATACATAAAACTGTTCTTAACATTTGTAATAGACTTTAGTACTTTTCTTTAGTACTAGAATTGCTGTCAAAATTTGTACAGTTTGATGTAATCAGTCATTTCTTGCTACCCCAGTTATCTGCTCCTATCCCGTATCTTCTGAATTTGACCTTTTATTGTATACTTAAAAATTTCTGAGAGTAGATTTTAACTGTTCTCATCACAAAAAATAAGTATGTGAGGTAATAGATAGGTTAATTTGATTTCATAGTGTACACACATATTTGAAAATCTCATTGTATACCACTAATACATACAATTTTTCATTTGTCCACTCAAAAATTTATGATAATAAAAAATAAAAAAGAAGCTGAACTCATCAGATCATTTCATGTTGAATAGTTTGATGGTCTATATAGATAGATGTTCACCTCCTATGCTCCTTCTTGGTAGCATTTGTGAATAATCAATATATATTCCAATATATATATTTATTTACATAATGCTTACCAGTCAACTACTTCAGTCTTTGTTTCAATGAAGTTTATATTTTAGTGACCATATGATCATAATGCAAATTTTGATTCTTGCAATCAACAAACATTTATTGAGTCTGACCCATACAGTGTGTGTCATTGGGAATTCAAAGGAGAACAAAGTCATAGTTCCTAAAATTAAGAAACTCAATATAATATGATATCATAAATAGACATGAAAATAAATTTTTTAAACTCTTAGATATTCATTTAGAAATGTATTTAAAAATTGTTACGTGAACAATGATGATGCACTGACTAATTAGATCTTATAAGAAGAGAAAGAAGACTGTATAGAAACAAAAATATTAGAATTCTGGAAGGAAAAATAGGATTTTCCAAACAGATAAGTTAGAGTGACATTCCAGGCAGAGGGAATTTCCAGAGGCACAAAGATGTCACAGAGAAGGGCATATTTAGAGAATTGCAAATACAAAATGCCTGGAAAAGAGATTTATAAATTATATATATGTATGTATATATGTGTGTAGTGGGTTGATGGTGGCATGTATGTGTGTTTCTAGGGATTGAATGGGACATTGGGGCAATTGAGAGAAACTGATGAAATATTAGTTAACACCTGTCCATTAAGTGCCTGAAGTGTCTGACTAAGAGCTTCAGACTGTATCTTGTATATGATGGGAAGCCTGACAAATTTTAAGGCAAAATATCATGAATGCATTTTTTTGAAATATAATTTTTTTATAATGGGATGAGTTTGAAAATTACTCTTTGAATCTTGCCACGTTCCTATCTAACATTTATTGTGTAAGCCTGACAGTGATTAATATTACCTTTCACAGCTATTTCAGACAGTTTAATGATATGATTAGTATCTCCAAATGTTTCCATCACGTTCACTTCACCTACCAGAACTTCCTTTGCTGTGAGGATTGTTCACAGAAGCAGTTCTCTTAACTTTTGCTCACTCTTCTGAGATAAAATTGTTAGCAAAGAAATACCATCACTTATCAGATTTTCTATTTTGGGTGGAATGAGAATTGTAGCACTTATCTACATTAAAGTTCACATACACACACACACACACACACATATATACATATATATATATATATATATATATATATAAAATATGAGAATACTGGTGTAAGGTGCTTTTTAAGCATTTTGTTAGTAATGATAGTTTATGTATGAGTTAGAGAATTATATACAATAAAATAATTTACAGTGACTAAAGATTATGCCTCTAATTATATCAATTTTACTCCTGTTCATACACAGTTTTTAAGTGTCAGAGAAAGCACAATATCTGCAGATAATTTTATACAGGCCAGAGCCAGACCCCAGAGTGATATGCTGCTAGCAACTGAAATGAACACAAATTATTAAATTGCTTAATATAACCGAGATTATTTTGTGGGGTTTAGTAAAGTCTGAAAGGGGTTTCTCATTCCCTCACTACTTACACATTTATTAGTTCTCAGTTTATAATAAGGACAGCTTTCTCGTCTTCACATTTATTTCAGGATTCTTAAATTATTTATTGTGCTATGATCTGTTACTATCACCAACATACTATTATATATTAATATTTTGATAGTCAAAGTACTCATAAATTGGCTAGTAGAAGGCCATTCCAGGTGGCTCTTACATCCTTTTAACATGTGTTCATCATTCTTTGAGTATTTACTTGTTTCTGGTTACAAATTGATCCAAGAGGATGTGGTACTTACCCTGCACCAGCCCTGAATCAAAAATCTGCTTACTTTCAATTGATTTAGAAATCAAATCTGAGTTCTGGTGCTAAATATGCTCATCGGTACATGGATGTCAATGATTCTAGATCTTCGAAGAGGAACAAGCCAAGAAATACATGCATACATGTGTGTGTTTGTGTATGTGCATGCATTTGTGTCTGTGTGTCTCTGTGTGTGCATATCCGTGTGTGTTTGTGTGTGTTCATGCACGTGTGCATGCACAAGCGCATGCATACCCACACCCAGGGGACTTTTAATCCTCCTCCCTTTCTGCATTTCTAACTCCCTTCTATGAAGTGAGAAACAGCTTGCCTTATATATGATTTCTTTACTTGTTTGCTCAGTCCTTGAATGCTCGGACTTTCAGAATAGCCTACTCATATCATTACTCAATATCAAGCCCTCAATACCATATATTTGCACTATTTTAACATCTCCCCACTAATATGCTCCAGCTGTCATTTCTTCCAGTTCACTCTGCAATTTGTTTGGCACCACTGTGAACATACTACTCCACATAAAATTTTTCAAATGTTCTTATTATCAATAGCAAATTATTTAGCCACATATTCCCAATATTCCTTCCTCATGGGGCTTTATTTTACATTCCAACTTAATCACCACCTCCTACTCCCTATATAGACTCTATGTTGACATACAACTTTAATTTTCTGGGCTACGTACTTTCTATTCATCCTTTGTGACTTATCTCAAATGGCAGCCTCTCTAGAAATATTTCCTAACAATCCCAGTTGACTATGATCCCTCCATCTGCCAACTCATATAGCTGCCTCTTTATTTCAAAACCGTAGTTACTTTTTCATATGGTTTTATACCATTGGTATTTGTATTCAGAAGTCAATCACAGTGCATGTGTATGATAGCAGATGCTCATAAAGAGTGGTTCACCAACAGTTAAACTTTTATACTTCCAAGTATCTTCTAATATTGAATCTCTTGTTTTAATTGGAATTAATAACCCAAGAATTTCTAAAGTAATTAAATTTATTATTTTAATTTTGCAAAAGATTATCTTTCCAATTAAGCCTCAATTTAAATATTTACAACATTCATTAATTTATTCTGCATATACTAGTTTTATGGTTTTCTACCTGAGGTCAATTTATTTAAAGATAATATAATGAACTATTTCAATATAAGTAAAAATATCTTATAATACATAAATAGAAGGTAATATTTCCAACATTTTATTGAAATATTTTCACTAATGTTTTATGGCCATCTTTTATAAATTCCTTTTAATTTCTTTTTCTATTTTGTAGCATTAACTCTATGTGACTGCTTTTTTCTGTTTAATATTCATTTAATCCTGGCAGCCTTTAATTTTCCTCTGTCACATTTTCTTCATGTTGTTCCTACCTTTTCATCACCTGCAGTAAAATCAAAGCAATCACTTGAAAAACAAAATGAGGACAGCAGCTTATTAAGAGGAGGACAAAGCAATGCCATTTGACGCTAAACCACCTCCTGCCAACTTAAAAGCTTAGAAGTTGAAAGAGAAACATTTCTATTTCTTAATTTTATGTATTGTCCTTAGAGTTTATTGGTTCTGAAGTGACTAGACTACCTTCAACTTTATTTTAGCTGTAGGAAGTTTAAAAAGAAATATGGTTATAAATATCTTCACTGTAGTCTCAGAAAAATGTGTTTTTTACATTTTTAGTAATGAACTGTGTAGAAATAAAATTTTCAATTTAACCTCTTTGTTTCACGTAACTAGCTTAACTATCCACTTATATTTCTTTCTTACCCTAATATTCTGGAATTATATCACATTGTGCGCAACTAGTTATCTCTAATCCCAGACAAATGAATCTGCCTGCATTTCACCTTCAGTGTAGCTGTGTGGTTTCACTGGGCTTCATGAAGAGGGAAATCTGGGCCACATTCCTCATCATTAGCTTGTTTGTTATTATCTGCAGCCTCATCTCCAGACTCTTACCCCCATGAGTCAGTACGACCTAAAATCTTGACCCATAAGAAAGGATAAAGGAAAATAAGTTCTAAAATATCCAGCCTCATAGATATTTAATCGTTTAAAACTGATATTTCAATAGAAAACATTGCTGTGACATCACTTTTGTTAACTTCGTTTGTGTCCTGTTGAAAGATTTTTGCCTTGCAGAAACTCTTTTAATTGGGTTTTAGAGAATGCTTAGCAATGAGCCTTCAAGTACAGACACATTGAGTAAAAGGTACTATTCCCCAAAAATGTAATTAAGAAACAGTTTTCATGTATTCATCCAAATATCTGTTTCTGAATATATGGATTGACCATGAAATTAATTATTTTTTTCAAACAGTATTTGAGGTACCTGTTTTAGAAGTGTTTGGTATCAGTTCTAATTAATAATTAAAAATTGATGAATATAGTTATTTATTTCCAATTTTATTTTCATAAATATCTCTCTTTTTTTGTTTTTGAGACAGAGTATCACTCTGCTGACTGGGCTAGAGTGCCACGGTGTCAGCCTAGCTCACAGCAACCTCAAATTCTTGGGCCATATAGCATAACATATTTATAGGTTCCCACCTACCTAGTAGCTGCTGAAAAGTCTAACCTGTCCCTGTTTGAGTACTGGATTGAGAAAAGCCAAAAACCCAATGAGAATCCTGTTACAACAAATTTGGATTATCGCGAAATATATAACTACAGGACTTACCTGGAATTTGATAGGTGCTTAAGGAAGTGCACATATAACTAGATATTTCCATAAATACTTCAAAAATGTGTTTTTGTTTTTGATAAATTCCAAATATATAAATGAAAAATAACTTTTAAAAGGTCTTCATATGAATGTAAATTTTGTTTTTTATGCCAGTAGGAAGAAGTAAAATAAAGATTTGAAAATGGTTGTTCTTTATCAACGCTAAAAGCCTTCGCCTGTGTAATCAGTCAGTGGTTTCAAGGCTTCCAAATAGAGATAATACCCAGCTCGTAAATCAGTGTGGAAGTTCCATTAAACATGTTCAGGGGCCAGGAAAAGCAGTAGAAAAAAATTATTAAATTACTGAGGAAAATAATCATGTGAAAACAGCACAATGAATGACTGTGCCATTAGAGCTTGGAGCTAGTATTTGCTCCTTTTTTTATTGCATTAAAGGTGACAAAATATCTAGTAAACAATTTCCTTTTAGCTTATATGTCACAGATTATTTCATTGTTTATGATGCATCTCCATTATTTTAGGGAATATTTTAATCTAAACTCCATTGCTATGCTATAAAAATAATGTGATAAACTTTAAGAAATATAGACTTCTTGGGAGGTGATTTCTTATTAAGAGAAATGATTTATATGCATTTTGTTATTTTGTTGCTGAATCATGAGATAGATTCAAAGGCTTATTGATATTTAATTATTCTGTTCATCAGTTAGCTTAATAATAGGCTTTAAAAAACCTTTCATGAACATACTTACAAAAAATCTCATCCCTTAAAGTATAAGGAAATGAGCTAGATAGTTTTTCATCCCTGGTGTCTTGTCTGTTTGTAAGTGAGGACTTAGTCCCAGTGGGACTCCACATGCTCAAGCTTCAGGATGTGATGAGTCTATGATTTACATACCTGATCTTTTCCCAAAACATTATAATTGTCTATTTTTTTAAAAAAATCAGAATAAAAGCATATATTCTCAGGAAATTCAAAGGCAGAAATTAAGAGCTTAGACAGATTAATTAAAGAAGCGATGTTCTACAGAATTAAGTGTATTACATAAGGTACAAACATGTCCTACTCATTCAAAAAATCTAATCCATTACTCCTTTTTCATCTTTTAAAATAAGTTATAAAAATCCTGATAGCATTTTAGATTGTTGTATCTAAATAGAACTTGTAGTTATTAATTTCTAGCAAAATTGATTTACAAGTTTAATTCCTGTTATTCATGGGAGCTTTAAATATTAATACCTTTATCCAGACAGGCAAAATTAAATTACGTCTAATTCAGATATAACTTTTTATATTGGTTAGAAAAATCTAAATTCTCGTGCTGTCTTTCCAAAATATATGAAATGTAGAATGTTTTCCAATTGGCTTCGATTTTAATGTGATTAACTCCATCATCTCTGGTTGAATAACCTCTAATGAAATTTTACCGTACTATTATTTAAACCTCTATGAAAATCCTTTTTATCTAAAATTGTGTTCTTTATTTTAAAATGTGTCCCATATTTTTGGTCACTATTTCTACTCTGCTTTCCCTAAACTATATGTTGAAAGCTAGAATATTAATAATATGTACCAAACTCATGTCTATTTCTGAGAGCATTCTAACATCTAATTAGTATAATTTTATTTGGAATAAAAGTAAACAGTGGACTATAGAAATAAAGTAAAAATCCTGACTTCTAGAATCCCCATCATTTATCTTCTGGATTCTCATGACAGCTTTCTCACTGTTTACCCTGCTTTTGTGCTGCCTTGCTATAGACTATTCTTTGAGCAGGTGATGGCTGGTTGGCATTTCTTTCACCACCTAAAATGGTGTATCACTTCCCTCTGTCTTCCATGATTTCAGATGAAAAATATGTTGTTATTTGAATTGGTGTTCCTCTCTAAATATTATCTTTTCTCTGGCTGTTTCTAAAATATTTTCTTTGTTTTTAGTTTTCAAAAGTTTCATTAGGATCTGTCTTTACATGTATTTCTTCTGGTTTACTCTATCTGAGGTTCATCAAGCTTCTTGAATCTGTGGGTCTGTGTCTTTCTCCAAATGTGATCAATCTTTCTTTCTTTGAATATTTGTTCCACCCCACTCTTTTACTCCACCCCTCTGAGATTCCTATAATAAAAGGGTTGGATCTTTTGTTATTGTCTCATGAGTCCTTGCAGCTTTGTTCATTTTTTAAATCAATTTTCTCTCTGTTTTTCAGACTGAGGAAACTCTTGGGTTCTCGCAAGTTCACTGATTCATCCTCTGTCATCTCCACCTTACTGTAAAGTACATCCAGCAAGTTTTCTTTTCTTTGATTACTGTATTTTTCAGTTCTACAATTTTTACTGGGTTTCTTTATTTATGTATTTATTATTTATGCTGAGATTTTCCTATTTTTCACTTGTTTCAAGACAATTTGTAATTGTTTGGAGCAACAAACAATTACAAAGAAACAGAGCCTCATCTCAGGGGTTCTTTAAAATTCTTTATTTATTTTTTGTTTTTATTTCAGAATATTATGGGGGGTAGAAATGTTTAGGTTACATATATTGCTTTTGCCCCACCCAAGTCAGAGCTACAAGCATGTCCATTCTTAATAGATAATCCTAACATCTGATTAATGATAGTATTGGCATTAGTTGATTGTATTTTCTCATTCAAGTAGTGTTTTTTCTGATTCTTAGTATTTTATATCTATCTTTTTAACTATCTATCATCTATCTATATCACATATTATGTAAAAATATACAAAGATAAAACAAGTATATGAATATACAGAAATAAAATACTTTTATTGGCTCCTAGACATTTTGGATGTTATGTTAGGAGATTCTTAATCATATTTAAAATCTCCTATTTTAGCAGTCAGTCACCCTATTTAGGTTTAGCATGTAAGTCCTGGCCTACTTTTATGAACTCTAGTTCCAATGACGGTTTAGTTCTCAGAGGTCTTGCAATGCTTTTCTGGTCTGCTCCATTCTTATGGAGCCAGTGGGGCTCCTGCTCAATTCCAGCAGGCGCTATCTGGGTAGTCCAGTGCTATTAGGTGGAAAGTTAAGGAAAAAATGGATGTAGTTCACTTGCTCCCACTATTGGAGGGCTGGGAGACACCAGTCCTTCTGTGCCATGTGTGCCAACATATCATGATTGCCAGTGCCACTGGATATGGGTGTGGTTGAGTCTTTGCCCAGAATGACTTACGCTACTGCAGTTGTGTTAATGTAACAAATCAGGGTCATCATTGCCCCAGGTGTGGGCCAGGTCTCTGTTGCTGCTGCTGCTGCTGCTCCTGCTGTTACTACAGATCTCTTACTGCTGCCCTGGGTGGAAACTGGGTAATGGATCTTCCTACAAGGTCCCTACTGGCCTGCCCCTTTGACCAGAGAAAGCAGAGTTTTCTCGTTTTGCTCTTGTTTCTCTATGCTTGTTGGTGGTTAAGGTTTGCAGTTCTCTAGCACCAAGCATGATGTATTACAGTACCCTAAAATAAAAAAACAAAACAAAACAGGAAACTCACCACACTGTTATTCCTCAAATGCTGCGGTCCCTAAACAATCTACCTTCTTCCTTTTACCTGTCAGAGTCCTTTTATAATGACTTGCTATTTCAAGAGTATTCATCTGTATTTAGAGAGTAGGAACAGGGAAACGTGGTCTATGCCATCTTGTCCCAGAACTAGAACTGCCTATTTTCAACATAGCAATCAAACTTACCTTTTTGAAGTATTAATTTTATAAAGATCATCTTTTTAAAAGGTAAAGCAAGATTACTCTTTTGTTTATATCATCCCACAGATCCTCATTTCACTCATATTAAAAGTCCTTTATCTATAAATTTTTGGTGATTTGGCCCCAAATTACCTTCCGGATCTCATCTGTTTCTCCCCTGTGCCCCAGCCTGACTCCTTCTACGCTAGCTACATTCAATTTCTTTCAGTTGAATTCCCACCTCTAGATCTTGGCACTTCCCGCCAGACTGATACCTGCGTGGCTGTCTCTTTACCTCCTTCATGTTTGATTAAAGGTCATCTTCTCAATAAGGTTTTCTCTGGTCATTCTTTTTAAAATAACATTTATCTTTTTTTTACTGTAGACAGGTCTCTGAAATCTCTTCACAATGTTATCTTTTCTAAAAGAATGTCTGTTAAAGTTGAATACAAAGTCTTTATTGTGGAAATCTTTTTTTGATTATAAGAGTTACTTAAACAAATAAATAAGATTTTTTGTTAACAAATTTTTAGGTTTTTTTTTTTTTTTAAACAATAGTCTTCTCTTTTGATAATTGAGTACTGGGAAAAGAAATAGTTTCTATGTTAACTATTTAATTATCAGTCACACAAAGAACTACAATACATTCAATACTAACACTCCCTTGTGTAGTTTTCTTCAGTGAAGCTGAGGGAATTTCAGTACATTGTAGTGCTTCTTGATTAATATGAATGAGCTCTTATCTCCATCATAGCTTGCCTTTTCCCTTTCCAAAGCAGCCCCAGAGTTTTGTATACTTTTTATGATGTTTATCAAATCTGTCTACTCTTTGTTTCTATTTCCATTACCATATTCCTGGTTTAATTACGTACCGCATATTTCTTAGGCCACTGCCACAGTCACTACAAATTCTACTGTTTTTTCTCCTCTTTCAATACATCTTAAATGTACCTTATATTTCTACTTTTAATAACTTCCCTTCAAATAAAAATGAATAATTTAACTCTAATACTAATTTTCTTCATCAGTAAACTTTTAAAATAATTTTGCATATTTTGTCATTTTCTTTATAGAGCAACTCAGCTCATGTTTCGCAAATATACCTTACAATTTCCTTTCCTCCTGCTTCTGTTATATTATTTTTCTCTGTAATATCAAATTTCCTTTACTGTAATTTTTCTTACCATCTCTGAAATGATACCCAGTATTAATCTTATATGATTGTCTTTTCAAATACGTGTAACACTTTATATTTTTAGTGAAAATTTCATTATGCATGTTTTACTTGTTTGTACTTAAACTTATTTTGTTGCTAGTCAATGATATTCTTGATGAAACTTAGTAGTGAATTACTTAATTCACCTATCCCTTCAGTGTCTAACATATTGCTTTCCATAAAAATTATACTTGAGAAATGCAATCACCCCACTCTATTGAAATATACATATTCTTCAATGATTTTTTTGTTTCATAAAATTTCAGACAAATAACTTTTCATTTTAGAAATATAAATTTTTCATTTTGCTTTCAATTATATAGTAAAATGATTTAAAATAATGTAAAATTACATGAGGGCTCTTTATAAAATCATATAGTCTTGATTTTAGTTTGATAGTCATCAACAAAAATGGCACCTGTGCCAGATATACAATGGGTTTACATTTGATCTCATTTTTATTTAAGAAGCATAAAGAGAGCTTTTAATGTCCATTTTTAATTGCCCGATCTTATGACAAGTTCAGTGATGAAATATGATTGCTTGTCATTGGTGTGTACTTGGGCACCATTATATGTATATTGAAAAGATAGTTCTATATTCAGTTGCATGTGTGTGTAAACACACATACACATACATATACATACACTTATGTGCATACATACATGTATACACATGTACACACGTACACATATTGTATATACACATAACATATATGTGTGTATATATACACATACACAAAACATTTAAGTGAATTTTATCTAAGTTACATAAATTTGTATTTCAAAGTGCTTTCTCTGTGCCCTATGTATACATTTTGGAGGAAATTATGCTCCTTTATCTTGTGCTTTAACATAGTTCAAAGTAGCATTTGAATCAATTTTTGTCTGGGGTGATTCTACCAATGCATTCTTATGGTTAAAAAAAAACTATTAAGAGTGTGCTAAATCTAAATACAAAAAAATGAAAAAAATAATAATAGTCTGAGACTTTATATGATTGTCTATTTTTTGAAAATTATAACACTTCTACTTGAATTTTTAAAAGTGTATTTATCAGATGGGGGAACATAAATGCATACTACAAAGGCATACTCAGTTAAGGTTCACTTAATTTTAGCCCAAATTATTAAACAATTCTTTTATATATCTTGTTTTTTCACTGACTTTCTTTAAGGCGTAGCATTATCATTTCCATTTGTGGGCTTCAGTTAGAAGAAAATAAAATTTTCCTGATGTACCTCTTAAGAGAAATCCTCCTGTTAACTTTTCACAGATGTTCCTAGTAAGTAAAGGCCTGCACTGGAATCTAAAATTCACATTAATGAGAATTTTATAGGGATTAATAAATACTTCATAATGAAATTTTTATCATAAAATTTATCATACTTTATTATAAAATATTATAGTAATGTTCAGGACTAGAAATTTAGTATACATGTAGATTTTTGTTATAGCCAGACTTCTGTCCTCAGCAGGGAAGAACACAGCACATTTATTAATTGACTGCTTGCTCATTCCAAAGCTGACTCATTTTTATAGACCTCTTGCTCTCATTAGAGGCATTTACTATCTAAAGCTGAAAATTAGAAAAAATATATAAAATTCAATCACACTTTTCAAAAGTTACATTTACCAAGAAACTAAGTGCCTTAAAACCTTTCCTTGATTAACAAAGAATTAGAATTCTGTATTTGTTTTTATTTCTGGATATATCCATGTGTCCATAAATCAACATTTCCCAAAGTATATTTTGCTGCAAACGAATGCCACCAACTCTAAAAAAGTATTGAAAGGCTGATAAAAACTGGGTTACATCAAGTTTAGCTATATCAAGTTAACTGAAATTTTTGAAATCTTTAATATGTTTCTGAGATTTGTGAATGTTTAATAGCTCATCATATTTTCCAAATGCATTTGACCAGAAAAATATTCACCTTCTTTTTCTTCCCACACCCCAACTATTAATTATCTCATTGAATGAGTATTCCATGAAACCAGTTGCAGAAATGCTGCCTTGGAAAAATAGCTTCACTTAAATAAGTAAATTTTTTTTTTTGCTTTATTTGTTTTATGATTTACTTTGGAGAGCACAAGAAACCCTCCAAAAACAAAGCGCGCGCGCGCACACACACACACACACACACACACACGCACACACACACAAACATATGGACACATTTACAGAGTCTTACTATTCCTCCGTGGTCATTATTTCATCTATTTTCTAGACATTATGTCTGGGTTCTATTAGCTTTACCCTTTTCTGACACTTAGCAGGACATCTTCCCATTTTAAATTGTTTCCTCTTGATCAGGAAATGCATAAACATTTATTTTTACAAGTATTAGCACATCTTTCAAAAGCAGCATTTTAAAGCTTCTTCCAGGTAATAAAGTCACTAATTGTATATAAAATTCGACACTAACATTGAAAAGGCATGTTGGTGCTGGTAAGAGGAAAACTAACTTAAGGTCCTGACTCTACTTCTCTTTGTAACCTTGAATAAACATAAAATACTTAACCTATAAAAACCTTACCTTCATTTTTAAAAAGGACAGAATAATAATAACAACTCTCTCTTAAGTTCTTATGAGTGTTATGTGAGGTATTGCATATAAATCCTCTTTATATAACGCAATGCAGACCACAGAGTAAGCATTTGATAAATGAGAGCTGGTGCTATGTTCCTATTCTTTTAAGTAGTATAGCTAGAATTGTTTTAGATATCACCCAGTAGCAAAACCTTCCCTCATAGCCCCAGAAAACTTTGCTTCTCAATCATCTGTGGTTACAATGTATTTTTAAAAGTAATAACATGCTCAGCATATGATACTGCAATATTTCTATATTCTTCCTTTTGGACAGTAACCATCTGTAGCTTGTCCACATTTGTATCTCCAGTTTTTCTCCTCGTACTTGTGCTTAAAACTGTGGGAAAAAATGAATGATCATGGACATAAATGCATAAAGTAATGGAAATCTTGTAAGGGGAAAATTATTCTAACCATTTGCAAATCTTTTTTTTTTTTTTTTTTGAGACAGAGTCTCATTGTGTCACCTGGGCTCAAGTGTCATGGCATCAGCCTAACTCACAGCAACCTCAAACTCCTGGGCTCCTGCGATCCTGTTGCCTCAGCCTCCCAAGTAGCTGGGACTACAGGTGTGCACTATGACATCCAGCTAATTTTTTCTATATTTAGTAGAGACAGACGGGGTCTCGCTCTTGCTCAGGCTGGTCTCAAACTCCTGACGTCAAGCAATCCTTCGGCCTCGGCCTCCCAGAGTGCCAAGATTACAGGTGCGAGTCACCCTGCCTGCCCCAAATCTAGTGTTTTATTCACATCCAATATCAGGTTTTTTTGTTTGACCGTGTAAGATATAGGATTATATGAAATGTAAATAACTCCCAAAATTTGTTTAAATAGAAAGACATTAAATATACATGTTTTTATTAACAAGTAAAATATTCATTTATGGTTAACTCTTTCCTTTTGCTTATATACCAAAAATGTATATTTGACATCTAACTTGTTACTCATATTGTGAATTACTTTGTATTTAAATTATAAACCTTTATGAATTTTTTGGTTACCTGGTTCACATTTTGTTGGCTTTAATCTATCATAGATATTTTATGATAATTTCAAGAGAGCTCTCTAATATTTATGTTCTTTTTTAACCCTGTAGTGGAGAGTTTAAAATAAAGCATTTTTTGGGTCCTTCTATGTGCTCTAATACAAAATATAACAAAGAAGAAAGAAATATAAGACAGAAACCATATTGTTTAATAGCTAAAAAGAGAATTTTGCATCTTGTAAACATTTAATTTTACTATTGGTAAATTCTATCTATTAAAAACCATCAGGGTAAACATTTAATTTTACTATTGGTAAATCCTATCTATTAAAAACCATCAGGGACAATCCATAGGACAAAAAAATTAAGATTATTTCTCTTAGTATAATGTCACCTAGGTCCATCCATGTTGTGGAATATGGCAGGATCTCCTCCTCTTTTAAGCCCTGAATAACATTCCAATATATATGTTAATGGAAAAACCTAACTGTAAAATATTTTAAAGAGATTTATTCTGAGCCAATATGAGTGACTGCAGCCTAGGGAAACACAGTCTCAAAGATTCCTGAGAAAGTGCACCCAAGGCAGTTAGATTACAACTTGGTTTTATATGTTCAGGGAGGCAGGAGTTACAGGCAAAGACATAAATCAATACATGGGAGGTATACATTTATTCGGCCCAAAAAATCAGAATATTTTGAAGGAACGGTTTATAGGTTATAGGCATCACAGCCAGGAACTTAGTTTTGAAAGTTTTTCTGGGGTTCCCTTGGCCTAAAGAGTCTTGTCTGTTCACTTGGTTGAGGGGGGCATAGGGTTTTATTTTTAGTGTATGTATTTGTGTATGTGTGTGTGTGTATGTGTGTGTGTGTGTGTGTGAGAGAGAGAGAGAGAGAGAGAGAGAGAGAGAGAGAGAGAGAAATACACATTCCACATACCACGACAGTTTCTTTATCCATTCATCCATTGATGGACACCTAGGTTGTTTCCATATTTTGGTTATTGTGAATAATACTGCAATGAACATGACAATCATGTTGTATACCATAAATATACACAATGAAATTTATTTACAAACAAAAGATTAGGTTTATTTACTTGCTTCAATAAGGATGACTGTTCTCCATGGGCACTGTGGGGCATTTGGGTAACACTTAGTAGGAATAGTCTTTTGTCTAGGCTGGCCTGGCAATACATGTTTCTGAGGAGGAGCTGTGGTTTGCAGAGATAAGGTCTGGATTTGTGGTTGTCATGAGACAAGGGCAGGTTAGTATTAAGTATCTCAGTAATTTTTTTTAAATATATGTACATAATATATTTATTCTTGTAAACATATACATAATTCTGTTATGTACATATGTGGATATTTAAATGTATGTAAAACATAACATGAAATTAAAAGGTATGTGTATAACAAATCAAACCCACTCTACGCACTTACACCTACTAGCAGTAATCTTGATAGAGAGGTATCAAAGCATGGTTGGGACATCATTGGCGAGAAAGCAGCAGTCACTCTAATAAAGAGGACAATTATGACACTTCAATGTATGAACTCGAGAGAAGTACTGTTTCCTGTTAACTTTGTAGCATGCTTTAACAGTATCAATTACAAGGCCATATTTGCATTTAATTTCTGTTAGTTCAATATTACCCATTTCCTTAATTGCCTCAATCAATAGACCTCATGCGCTTTGACCTATTCATGGAAAAATTCTCAGGGCTTTATTTCACATATAGTAGAAGCTTAATAAATATCTGTTTATGGTGAAGAAAAAGAAAGGGAATGAATGAATATCATAAGCAATGCATATTTTACCAATAAATCATAACCATAACAAATGATAGCTAATTTAATTCTTTAGCTAAAGAAAATAGCCCAATCATAATTTTCCATTTTGTATGTGAAATTTTGTGGATTTTTTTTTGGCTATAACTATTTTATATTGATGTGAAAATTGGGCTAAATAAAACCTTTTAAAAATATTTGTTTATAAACTGATAATGTTCATTCCTTTTCGGTATTC
Organism: Indri indri; assembly: GCA_004363605.1. Classification (NCBI taxonomy): domain Eukaryota; kingdom Metazoa; phylum Chordata; class Mammalia; order Primates; family Indriidae; genus Indri; species Indri indri. The sequence goes on from RJWJ010004688.1 coordinate 46,827, forward strand.
GCCCTTCTTTAAATTATGAAATTTAGCTGTTAAAACTGTCTCAAGTGTGTAAGATAATGGTCCAGTCTTCCACTAGCCTTTCTCTTTATAGGACCATCTATAGGAGATGTGCTTGAATATAATTGATTTACAGTAGTGAGTCTGACAGAATGTCATTGGGGAAAATTAACAGTGGATTTACTTTGAAAAGTTGCTTGCTCTGAGAAATAGGTGAGAGACCTTTATAAATTATGAGATAGGATAATATACTTTTTTAACCCTGGAGCTTTCAAGCATTATTGAATTTACAGGATTGTTTTGACATTTTCCCATTTTCCTTCCACTAATTGGAACACTTATATTTCCTGGTCAAGAAAAGTACGAAAATCAAGACCAAAAAAAATGAGAATTTTATCAGAAATGAGAACATAGAACCATCTCCTCTAGTAAGCAATAAAACACTGCATACACATGCAAAGGTACATACCACAAATCTATTAAAATAGTTGCCTTTTATTGTATTTATTAATGACAATATTTAATTATGGTCTGTAGGGATACCATTTTTAAAAAATGTTATGGGTGTCTAAGATTTTGAGAGATTGCTAAGACAATCATCAAATTCAAGGAGATGATTATTTCATCTAATTTTTATTATTGGAAATATTTTGGTATGTTTATCACATTCTTAATATATAAAGTGGGATCATATTGGAATCTTTATATTGATGACTGGAGAAATTCAATTACCTATGTGTATTGTTAGAAAACAAAAATTATTTTCAGTGTCGTTTGCTAAATAAATCAGAACACAGTGCATATAAATTGTTTAAATTTAGCCTTAAGAAAATACCATGTGACAGTGAAGGCAAAATTCCTTAACAGTAGTTTTTAGGATGAGTAGCATGCTTTTATATTATCTTCCTTCATTTCTTAGAAGAATTACTTAACAAATTCCTATAAATAATATTTGATAGAGACTTGACCACTAGACTACTCTTTATTTCAGAAGATGACCGTCACAATAAGGCAACATCACTTTAACATGTAATTGTCTTATTTAAGGCAGATTTTGTTTAGGTAGCAAGGTTCTACAAAGAAATCTGTAGCGGTAAAAGAGGCAAAGCTCCGTTTTTAAGGCTGTCTAGACAAAGGGCCTAGTTTACACTTCAGTAAATTTGAATTAATATGTAGAACAAATGTGGAACTAGCCTATGCTATTGGCCCCTTGCCTAACGCTTAATCCTGGAGAAGAGACAAAGGAAAAGAAAAATAAGCAGCATTCTGAAAAAAATTAACACCAAACTCTGAGAAGCCTGTCTGGCAATGTCAGTAGTGATCTAACATAAGGGAGAAGGTAAGGGGCTATATTGAATGCAACTTTGGAGCATATTTCTTCCCCCCAAACACATTAACTTCAGCATATTGTTTGATACCTTTGCCTCTGCATAACAAAAACCAGGTACTGCAGCTGAGGTCACTCAGATTGTGTTGGGGTAACATCAAGACAGCACCAAAGTCTGGCCAGGGAGGCTGGTTCAAGTAGAGCAGCTAAACCTGAAAGTTCCTACATTCTTCCACCCTCCATGCTTCTACTCCCAGGGTTAGTGGATTAAAATCAAAAGAGATTATCACCTTGAACCTGTATAATTTTTGAAGTTTAAGAAAGTACTCTGAGGGATGGAGTTGCAGAGTTCCCCGAGGGATAGTGCTACAAATTCGGGAGGTAGCAGTTGGAGTGTTTCAGTATCTAGAGTATTCTTCCCTCAGGCAAAACTCTCCTTTTCTCACAGGTATAGTACTTGCTTACTTACAGGAATAGCTAGAAAAAGTGAAACTCAATGGCTTTTCTTGAATCTGACAAAAAACTAAAGTCACAGGGCAAACTGCCTCCTTGAAATCTGGAGAGGCAGTTGAATCCAGAGAGGCACAACCAAGACACGCTTAGTGGGAGCAGAAACTGCTGGAACCAGAAATTGGTATGCACACTAAATGCTAATTTGGACGAATTGCAGTAGGCTGATGAGGACTAGCCCGAGAGTGGGGGCTGTAATCTAAGCACATACATTTCTGAGCTGTCCCTCCCAGAACCCCACCAGGTTCACACAGTTAAGATGTCAAATAATCTCTTTGCGGCTCTGGCTGGCAGAGAGAGGGAGAGAGTTACCACTCTGACATAAGCCTAGAACCTTTCCATCCCAAAAGCCTACTTTCCAGGAGAAAAGACTTTGCCTTATGCTAACTGAGGAAATGGAATTCCTCTGACTTCAATACCTTCTAACATTCCTGACTCCCCTAAGAGGGTGGGAAATCACAACAGGAATGAGGACTTCAAATAAAGTGTCCAGAATACCACAGCCAGGAAAGGGAATAGGAGACTCAGGGGGAAAAAGTTACGGCATTTGAGAAACACTTGTAAATCTCACAAACCCAAGGCACAAGCCCACTAAAAGACTGAGTTTAATCAGAAACTTATAGAATGGTCCTTTTCTCCCACATAACATCACACCGTACCCAGAGGACGCCAATAAAATAATAGTAGATTAAGCCTGCAAGAACTGCAAGACCTAGAATTTTTTTTAATGTTCCTTTGTCTATAGCAAGGTAAAGCTATAAGGCTCTGAGGAATAATGTAGTCGTATTTTAAGAAAATATTTAAATGTGACTTCTCCACTAAAATTAACCCATCCTAAAGTTGTTTGATAATGGGAGGGCTGGTTTATGGTTAGTTTAAATCATTTCCCCACTAAAGGAAATTCCCAGGGGCACAAAGAATCTCTCTTTATTTTCTCTCATAGCTATTTTTATTGTCTGTCTAGACTTTTAAAACAAGCTTCTAGGTGTGACTAATAGACCACACTGAAATACTTTGCATCACATTACACTTTAGATGTTCTCATGCACCTTGCCTTAAACTTGACTATACTCATTTTCGCTTAGGCAAGCTTTCCCAGGGTGGCTGTTCAATTGCAATTGAAGTTAATGGGTCTAATTCAGCTGCCTCTACCCACATCAAATTGCCTTGCAATTCAGTGTCAGCACCTTTTTTAAGAATCTCTGAATATTTTGCTAAAATCAAGTCTGAAATTTAGATAGTTTGCAAACAATGGAACTTCATTTCTAGATGTAGAGCATCAAAATTTCATTTGGTAATCAAGAGAAAGGAACAAATTAGAGAAAGGAACAAAAGCAACCATATTCTCACTTCTGTTTAAAAAAGAGCAAGTTAGCCTGGAATGTGAAAGGATTTTTTGTGTAATTAAAATATATTAGAAAAAATAATTTTTATTCAAGTTTATGAAAAGATGTTCTAGATTCTTTTAATACTCACATTACAATATTCTCATTAGAGAACAATTATTTTATCAAATATTAAAATAGTATCTAAATACATATTAAAATGCAGCATGTGTTTTATTCTTCATGATGGGCACTTATTTTTTCAAACATTTGTTTATAAAATGATATAGTATAGTTCATGTATATATGAGTACTGTTTATTGCCTATAAAACATTCATTTTGAATTTCAACATCTGTTATTTATTTGCTGAAAATAATATAAATTTTTAAATTGCATTCATAGTATGCAAACAATAAATTGTAGGCAAAAAGCCCCGGACATTCACCACAAATATGTAAAAAACAAAATAAAACAAGCCAATCATTCTTGCGACAAAATTTTCTAAACTGTTACGTTATACTTTTCAAAACTGTCATACTCCATTATATATTGAAGTTTTCATTGGATGGACATGGGTTAAGCAGAGGAAAACTACTTGATTACATCCTTAACCAAGTGGAATTATTTTTTGCCTGTGTTTATAGACAAAAGAAAACTTGCCCAAGAAGTATAGATGAAGGACTTGCAAGTTAAGAGATTATGATTTTGCTTTTTTCATTTTTTCTACAAGGTGGTCACTTGTTAGATTTCATTGTACCTGACATCATGGCTAGCATTTCCTGGTCGTTTTTCGAAACAATGTGTTGAGCATCTCTTGCACAATAGCTCATAAAGCCCTCATAACCACCCTCTGAGAAGGTGACATTATTGTCCACATTTCACCCATGTAGAAACTGAGACTCATAAAAGATGAGACACTTGCTAAATACCTGGGATTTGAAATCAATCTGACCTGAGTTTAATTAGTCTTTCTTATTTTATAGTCACTAAAGCTTTAATGGAACCAAATAACGAATACAATTTATGGTGGCTTGTAAAGATCCTGGCTCTGCATTAAGCGCTCGGGGTATATAAAGGTCAGTTCTTTACGTTGGATTGCTCACAATATAAGGTAGGCTCACAATCCACTGGTATAGTTGAGACATTTACAAAGTGCAGGGGATTCCAAGGTGGTTCCTGATTCTGCCTCAGTCTCAGGGGGAATTTAGGAGAGGGGCCTGTAGCAAGTCAAAGTGTCCATGGCTTATCTAAGAGAGGAGGCTGATCCTCAGATTTGCTAATTATTAAATTATAGGAGGGCGGTTCCTTCTTTTTGTATGTGAAAATGTCAAAAATATAGACTTTATTGAAAGAACAATTGTCATTTTTTCAATTGACACAAAGTTAAAATTTTAGAGAGTCTATCAGACAAATAAAAAAAAATTAGTGAGCTAGATTTGGTTTATGGGCTCCCAGTTTGCAATCTAAATACAAATGTCTACTCATTCCATTCCCCCTGTTCTAAGATTTTCCTTAGTCCTCTGACCTCAGTGAATAGCATTACTGTTTTTACCCTCACCTAGTATTAAAACCAATAACTGGAATTACTTTTTGATCCTTTCTAGACAATGGTTTGTCAGGTCCTGTTATCCTCATTTCGGTTTTCACTGAGTCGGCTCTGGTGGCATCTTCATCACCACCCTATCTCAGTCATTCCTCCTACTGCAGTCCACCCTTGCCCAAAGGATTTTCCTAAAACATTGATTTTTTTCACATAAAACAACTTAGAAACTTCTGATGTGCTTCCACCACCTAACAGAAGTAAGTTAAGTACAAAAATAATACATTAAAGGCCTTCCGTGAGCTGACCCAATCTACCTCTTATCTTTCTGACTGCCAATTCGCTAGATTGTCCTCTGTATTAGTTGGGGTTCTCCAGAGAAATGGAGCCAATAGGATATAGATACAGATATAGACATAGATAGATGAATAAATATTGATTAGAAAGAATTGGATCATATGATTATGGAGGCTGAGAAGTCTTAAGAGCTGCAGGCAAGCTGGAGACCCAGGAGAGCCAATGGTGCAGTTCCAGTTCCATGCACTAAACTCACTTGTTCAGCACAAAAAAAAAAGACAGAGAGAGATTATGACTAACAGCAGGATGACAGCAGAATGAGAAGGAAGAGAAAAACTCAAAATATTTTATCATGAAAACAAACTTTGGACATGATTTTGTCAAAACAAGTGGATTGAAAATTCTCCCCATTCTCTCCAAATACAAAGTCAGAAGATTTCTTTCAAGAGAGGCTATGATTCATTGATTTCATTCAAAATCGTGACTGGAAAGCTTTGCAAATGAATCTGCTGCCACAGGTTATATTACTGGTAAAAAAATCAGTCATTTTTACATATTTTTATTAGAATTCAATCAATAACTGGAATTCCAATGTATTTCATATGATAAAAAGTGATAATTTTTTTTTTGGAAAAATATTTTTAATGTATTTTTAATTTGTCAATGTCTTAGAGTCACACTAAAAGGACAATAATTATAAGTCATATGTTAAAAGAAACACATGACTTAGTATAAAGATGAAAGATGATGTTTTAAATTAATAATTTCTGTTCAATGATGCTTCTGCTTTGTCAAATGATGCTTCCACTTTGTCATATATTATAGAAACCATGATTATATGGCTAGAATTTTTTGATTCGTGGTCATGAAATCTAACTGAAAATATATTTTGCATGTACAAATATAAAATATATACCTAAGATAACTCACTAATTTGAAGCTTGATGTTCTCAATTTTCAAGATGATTTATTGAAAAGATACTCTGTTCTTTGATTAAATAAGAGTTTTCAGTACTAGCTATTCTATCTTTTAAAAACTAAACAATGTAGTCTGTAGCAATGGAAAATTAAGGTATCTTATAATTTTGAGTAATAAATAATTCACCATTTTGCTCAGGTGATACTTAAAAAATGACCTCATGTGTACACAGTTGTAAATAAATTACTGATCTTGAACTGCAAGGACTATAATATCTTCCTAAAAATGTCCTCTGGGTTGAAAAAATACAACAGTCTGCATTTCTGAAACCTATGGTATCTTGTGCAGACAGGAGCTGGTTTTTTGTTTTGTTTTGTTTTTTGCAGTATAAGCAAAAGTCCTGTCATTGGGTGAAGGATGAAAAGGGATTAGTAGTTGTAGTCTCAGCATCTGTGGAACAACAAGAGCTGAGGGGACTTCAGGGATGTTGAAAGGACACAGCAGATAACAAAGTTGCTGGTAGTAGGTGAGTGAGAAATTGTAGCTAAGGGATAAATAGTGCTCTAAGATATAATTTACTTAGAATACCTCAGTGTTTGGAGAAATGGAAGAGATGAGAACATGGCAAGAAAAATAACTTTGTAGACAGCACTGGTAACTGGAAGGGAGGCTGCAGGACTACTCAAGAAGAAGAAATGAAAATGGTGGGAGACGAGAGGAGCGGAAGTGAGAGAAGAGGAAGTTGCCTGTACGGTCTGAGACATTGGCCCCGCCAAAACAACCAGAACCCAGGAGACCTTCATCCATCATTTTTCACAGATATGCTGGGATTTGCAGCAAGAAATTTATGGATGTCACTGCAACCATAATCATATTAGGAATGTCACAGTACCCATTAATGAGTGTTACAAATGAAAATACTGTTTTGTCTATAGAAAATAAAAGGTTTTAAGCTTTTTTTCTAGAAACATTCCATTAATAAACAAACAAATAAAATCCTTCAAGCAATAAACAACTCTATATAAAACTATTAAATAATAATTTGCTGAAAATGTTGTTAGAGAAACATCATTGATTTCTTAATATAAATTAAATTACTGAATTTATAAATTAAACTACTGAATTTAATTTTATTTTGGCAAAAATTAAAATTTTATTATTTTGTTTACTTTATAGCAAACTACAGATAGAATTATTTTTCTATCTGCTTCTAATCTCTCTTTCTCTCTCTCTCTCTCTCTGTCTCTCTCTCTCCCCCTCATACACACATACACACACACACACACACACACACACATATATATATAATCAAATACAGACTTTTCCTATAAGATACAGCGTAAGTTGGTCCACATTTGAATTTAATCTATCGGGCCTATTAATTTATATTTATATTTGATTCAGGCATCATCTTAGCTCTACAAAAGTATTGCAGAAAAACTCCTAAGGTTATGCCTGTGAATTTGGATACATTATTCGCAGAATTCTTTTGAAATCCTGAAGTGAGAGTGAATGGATCATGAGTGATAAATGATTTTATCACTTGCTTTTTGGGTAAGGACTAAAGACAACTCTATAGCTTGAATGTGTTCTCTGCAATCTCCAAAATTATCTTTAGAATAGGAAAGGGATGATGCCTGAATATGTTAAAGAAGCATGCTTCCTAGTAAAAAAGAGAGAGAGAATTTCTCCTGCTAATAACTACATCATGACAGGCTGCTCAGAGAATAAATTCATTAGTATATTTTGAGCTGGCTTTCTGTATGTATTACTTAAAACTGTATTGCTAATTAACCTTGTTGGTTACTCTTTGTGAACAAAGAGAATGCTATCTTTTTTTTGAAGACATCAGCACTTCAACTTTGCTGTGGCTTTTGATATCTGAAAGGAACAGATTTCAAATTTATCTTAATTGCTCATCAACTATAGAAAGGATAGTGATGATTAAGGAATTGACCCGTGATGGAAATATAATTTCCTGAAACACTTTAATAAGAAAACTTAAGAAAAAAATATTAAACACCTTAATTCATGATGTCAAATTTTAATCTATAGAATTTAAACTTTGTGACAAACCTCTTGTAGCTTCCACGAAGTATCTGACATATCACAGATATTCAAATGTTGTGAATTAAGCACAATGACATTGAGTTTCTGGGGCTGCCTCTTTTGTCTAGACCCTTATCACATTAAAATTTGACATTGAAGTAACCTTCTAAATCAGGGGCTGCAAAGCTTTTTGTATAAAGGGTCAGAGAGTAAATATTTTCAGCTTTGTGAGCCATGCGGTCTCTGTCTTGACTACTCAACTCTGCTGTTCTAACTTAAAAACAGTACATAAATGATAAATGTGTTTCAATAGAACTTCACTTACAAAAACAGGCAGTAGGTCAGACTAGGCCCATGGGTCATAATTTGTCAACTCACGTTCCAAATGGTCTTTCTGTCTTAAGTCTTCCTGTTTACATACTTTCGGTCTTGTGGTTAAGAAATGTGAGTGAGGTGCTTTGGGGCAAAACACTGAACCCACTGGGATGCCGTCTAGGGTATTTTAAATTTTCAAGGGAAACATGGTGACATTTTTCAAAGGCTACATGAACTATTACTATTCCATGGCTTGGACATGACTACATAATAGAACTGTTAGATATTTTTTGGCCTAAGGGGGCCATAAAAAATTACCGAGACATGAAGGAAACTTTGAACTGCAACACTTTGGGAATCTCTGCTATAACCTATCCCGCTTTTTCCTTATGGATACATTTTCCTAAAATATCATTTCAGTGTGACTCTTTGCTACTCCAAATCCCTCAATTCCTTTGCACTGATTACAGCAAAATGAGAAAATAAAAACAAAAAATAAAACTACCCACCAGTTTATAGATCCCTGTCTTAATACAACACCATAATTTAAGGGATAATGCAAAAATTAATTAGTCTAGGAAGTCTTGAAAAATGGGTTTTTTACACAGGTATTCAAGAAAGAGACATCACAAAATCAAAGGAAGAAATAAGCAAAGGATTGTTGAGGGAATAGCACATAAATCAATCTGATTTATTAGAGAGCTGTATCAATTAGCCTAGGGTAAAACTGGTTTTGTTATACATGGCTTCACTTAATGTTGCAGTATCCAAGAACCTATTGATGATAATAAGTGAGGACTTACTCTATATATTATAGCCTAACGATTTCAGTTAAACAGGCATTTCCATTAGATGTAGTGAAATATAATATTTTCATTCTGATTTATTACATAAGAATTTCATTGATATTTTTCATTGAATATCACCTTGTTTATGTGATGCTAAGTATACCTATTGCCTAAGCTTTTTGGAGAAACAGGAAATACCCATCATCACAGTTGTTAATGACAGAAAATGCCATGATTCTTTAGGTAGCAGGTACACTACCTTTAGGTACACTCATTAGAAGACAGTCTCTGCAGGCATAGTGCCTGAATTTTAATGCCAACTTCACTGCTTACTGGACACATGATCTTGGGCCAGTTCAATAACATTTTGAGCTACAGTTTCCTCATCTATAAAAGGTAGCCAATAAGAATACTTATCCCAATAGGTTGCTGTGGAATTAAAATGAGATAATGCATGCAGAGTATTTAAAAATTCCTGGCACATGCTGAATAATCGAATAATAATAATTTCTAAAGAGTATATACTAACTTATAGTTTACAAATGTTATCACATATATAATTTAATCCTGAATGGTGTAGGTACCAGGAAAAAAGGAAGGAAGGAAGGAAGGAAGAAAGGAAGGAAGGAAGGAAGGAAGGAAGGAAGGAAGGAAGGAAGGAAGGAAGGAAGGATAAATTAAGATGCTATTCTGTACCAGGTATCAGGTTAAAGACTTTCATTTAAGGCAAGTCCTATTATTAATATAATTTTGGAGATGAAGAAACTGTGGATTAGAGGGAATAAGACATTTGCTCAAATATCCAACTAGCAAATAGGGGAAAAGGAACAAAAACTTATTGTCTAAATTTTAACCATTTCCTTGTGATGTGTTATTTTATAATATATACAAAGATCATCTGGGTTATGTCTGTTGATTCCTGCATAGGTTTTATGGTAAGATTAAAATGTACAGCCTTTACATTACTGAAAGAACAAGCACAATGGTGCTTGCAGTGAAAAGTGCACTTTTTATTATGGTTTAAACAATGTGCTGTATTCAATAATTTTCTGACCAGTCAAAATTTCTGAATTACCATGAAGATACATAAATGTAAATTCACAATTGTATTTTTATTTTTGAAAGTATTTTAGGCATTACATGTTAGAGAAAGAAATCCTGTTATTTTTTGCTTTCTTAAAATTCATAAAAATCAAATTATAAACTTTTCAGCTCTTGCATTTCTTTCTAATGTGTAATAGATTTATAGTGGTAATCAGTCTCAATTTCTTTCAGGATATATTTATATTTGTAAGTTTTAAATATGTTATAAATATATTCATATTTATATAAATATATTATGTAAATATAAATACATAAATATAAATAATAGAATACTGTGATAATGGTGTTTAGAAACATGTTGAAGATGAGATAGCTGCATTGTAATGCCACTTGGATGCAACATTCTTTCTTTCTTGAATTTCTGGGAACTTCTTTAAAAATAATTAGGAAATGAGACATGCTGTAGCCTTTAATGTCCTACTGGATTCTTCTATGATGCTGATCATTGCCCTAAGCCCACATTTATTTGTGTTTACTCCATGTATGTCAATTTTTGTTTGTACATATCTATTGCTAACGTCCATATAAAGTCTGGTTTTAAGTTATATAATAAACTATATATATATATGCACAATTTTATTTTAAAATCATTTAAGACATGTACTAAAATTGATTTATATGACATATTGTTATTGAAATCACTATACTATTCTAGAATCTTCCTTTTGCAATAAAAACCTGGTTAGCCATTTTCTATTTATACGGATGTTCACTGATATGACTGAAATGCTTTAACTTTCTTAAAAAAATGCATATTTGTTTCAAAGGAGGAAAATCTTTTAAAATATCTTACCTTTACTTCTTTGCTTTATTGGATAGGTTGCATTGCAGATTATGGGTCATGTTTGATGACTAAATATCATTCAGTGATCGTATATTGTCTTTCTTAGCACAGCCTATAAAGGAGCAAGAGAATAGATTAAGGTGAATGCAGGATGAATATCTTATGTTAAGATCTTTGGCATAAAAATGCCTAACAATGATTTTCATACCTATTTGATTAATCATAATTCTGAATTTACCAAATGACAGAAAAATTATCTATGCTGTGATAATTATCTAGCATTATCTGTGTTATGTTATTATGCTAAGTTCATCTTTTGCTTGCTTTTAAACTTTCTTTTTAATCTAGGTAGTACAAAATGTGATGTTTATTTTAAAAGTTATTTGCCATAGTGAAAAGATTTTCGATAGTGGTGTTTGCAAAGGTTTTTTGGATATGACCTAAAAAGCACAGGCAACAAAGGAAAACTAGACAAATGAGATTGCATCAAACTAAAAACCTTCTGCACAGCAAAGGAAACAATCCACAGAGTAAAGAAATAATCTATGGATCTGGAGAAAATATTTGAAAACAATACATCTGATAAGGGGTTAATAGCTAAAGTGTATGAGGAGCTCAAACAACTCAATAAAAAGAAAACAAATAACCAGATTAAAAAATGGGCAAAGGACCAGAATAGACATTTCTCTAAAGAAGATATACAAGTGACCATCAGGTATATATATAAAAAAGTGCTCGGTATCACTGATCATCAGGGTAATTCAAATTAAAACAATGAGATATTATGTCACACCTGTTAGAATGGCTATTACTAAAAAGAGAAGAGAGAATAGGTATTGGTGAGGATCTGAAGAAAAGGAAATTCTTGTACAGTGTTTGTGGGAATGTAAATTATCATAGCCATTATGGAAAACACTATGGGCATTTTTCGAAAATTTAAAATAGACCCACCACATGATCTAGTGATTCCATTTCTGGGTACACCCAAAGAAAAGAAAATCAGTATGTCAAATAGATATCTGCACTCTCATGTTCCTTGCAACATTATTCAGAATAGTTAACACATAGAATCAACCCACATGTCCATTAACAGATGTATGGATTAAGAAAATGTGGTGTATATACATAATGGAATACTATTCGGCCTTAAAAAAGTAAAGAAATCCTGTCATTTGCAACAACACGGATGATCCTGGAGGACATTACGCCAAGCAAAATAAGCCAGGCACAGAAAGAAAAATACTAGATGATTACACTTGTATGAGGACTCTAAAAAAGTCGAACTTATAGAAGTGGAGAATAGCATGGTGGTTTCCAGATCCTGGGTGGGTGGGAAGAGGGAGGCAATGGAGAACTGTTGGTGAAAGGGTAAAAAGTTTCAGTTATGAAGAAGGAATAAGTTCTAGAGATACAGTGTATAGCATGGTGACAATGGCTAATGTACTGTATACTTGAAAATTGCTAACGTAGTAGATTTTAAATGTTTTTGCCACAAAAAATGGTAAATATGTGAGGCGATAGACATGTTAATTAGCTTGATTTAATCATTACACAATACATGAATATATCAAATTATCACACTGTAGCCAATAAATATATATATAATTTTTTGTCAATTAAAATAAACTTTAAGGACATTGGTACTTTGAGACAGGGGTCTGCCTACCTCCTCATTTGCTGGTAAATTAATAAGCTCCTCTCTCCTTCTCCACAAGCCACTTGTCCTCCTTCTCCTGATTCTGTCTCAGGGAAAAGTGCTGAACTTTCAGCAACAGAATTTGGCATCTCTGGGTGGGGCCATTGGATCTCTGGTGGAATGGCACCTCACAACTGCTGGAAGAGGCAGAAAGCAGCTCTGGGTCAAAGACAGGGGTCTTGGTGGGTAGGAGCAACTTCTTTTTGAGGTGAGAGAGCAAGTGACAGCCCCAGCAGCTGCCAGAGCCTGTGTTAGCTTCAGGGAACTCCCGTCTCTGTCTCCCCAAAGTAGACACAGCTCCCTGCAACCTGAACTGAGTTGAGGAGAAGGAAATGGATTTGGAAGCATACAGACAGCCTCATCCTTTGTTTGTTGAGTAAGTTCTCAGGGGTGTACCTCAAGACCCTGATTCCACCTGGCTGGTGGGTTTTCAGAACTTCCTGTTGGTTTTGTTAGTTTTGAGGTGCCTTTTGGGGGTGAAAGTCATGAGGTTGAGTAGAACTAGAGAACCTGGTTTGAATTCAGAACTCATTTTTGGTTCCCAGGGAACCAGGGGGGATTGGGAGATATTGGTTCTCATTTGAGAATTTGGTTCTCACTTGGATGGTTCCCATTTGGTCAGCCATGGCATTTTGTGTTGTGAATTTTCTGTATTGTTTGCATTTGTTATTTGTGAGTTTTGTGGCAACATCCCTTGGGAAAAAACTCTGGCTGAATGGTTAATTTATAGCTATCAACTTATGTATAAAGAAAATGGTGTTATTGTAATCAAATGTACATGCGAGAGGGTGAGGAGAAGCAGCCTTTAAATGAAAATTCCCATTTGATTGATAGATCTTGGCATTTTAGGTTGTTTATGTTGGAAATTCCCTATACTGTTTGTGTTTGTGAATTTTTGTCTGGCGAATTTTTGTGCCTATGTCTAAGGATTATTGTGATACCTCTTGTCTGGAGTGTGAGAAAAAGTGGTTGTTGATGGTCCTTGGGTTTATCCTGAGCCATTGGTTCTTTCCCCACAAATTTGTTGTTTGGATCCTTATTTTGATTTGGAGGTGCATTCTAAAGAGTTTTCTCCATTCCCTCTTAAATCTTTTAAAAATAAAGAAAGACAAGGAAAATGACCCCCTTTGGGCACCCTGGTTGGTTTATGGCACCTCTACTTGCAAGTATTTTTATGAAGTTCAAGGCATGCCAGATTTTCTAGGATGGCCAATTTTTGTGCACAAGTTTGTACTAAAAGGCAAATTATATCAAGGAACATTCAGAGCTAAAATGGTCAAACTGCCACTGCAGAGTTAAAATGTTGAGTCTCAAGCTCTCTGCTTGAGATAAACTCATTGTGTATTATATACAAAATGACAGTGTTTGTAAGATTTTTGATAAATTAGGCCCTCCCACCTCTGCTGGAACTCCACAGCTGGCCAGAGTGAGGCATTGGGTGGGGCCACAGGCTGGGAGCAGACCTGGCAGGAAGAAGGACCAGAGCACACAGCCTGCTGCTGAGCTGTGTGCTGCGAGGAGGAAGGAATGACTGCCGCCACTGCCATCTTGGCACCATGGGAGGGGCTGGAGCGGGCACTGCCTGAACTAATTCTTCAGTCCCATGTCCAGTAAATTATGACTCAGGGTTCTGAGTGCTCTCTCTTGGCAGCAAACTCAATTTGAGCCAGAGGGAAGCCCTAGCCATAGCAGGACACTTTATGGCAATATCAGATAGAGGGCTTGAATGTACAAGAACAGCCTGCAGGGTCCTTTGAGACAATCAAAAGGAATGGGTGAAAAAGATACCCCAGACTGGCTTTTTGTAAAGAAGAAGGACCTTGAAAGGTACATTGCCCCAAATTGCAAGGGATTCTAGGTGGCAGAAGCCTCCAGGAAAACAAATAGTTATTTTTTTAAGTCCAGGACTCAGATGGTGAAGGAGGGGCCTGGAGCCCCCAGCCTCCAAATATCCCCACAGGATCCCTTGGCAAAATTGATAGTGGGGATTCAATTGGCACTAGGGAAAGGATAACTGAATATGTTTTTATTTTTATTGTGTATGTTCATGGTGCCATTTGGAAGGAAAGGAGTCTCCTAATGGCAGGAAATAAGGATATTAAGGTATTCCACCAAAATGATGTCCCTAATACAGGCTGTGGCTGAGCCCAAATGGGTGGCCAGTATGACAAAAAGAAATCAGGCCACTGGCAGAGCTGCTAAGGAGGTCACTGGGGGTGATCTGTCCCTCAGGGCCTTGATACCGTTGCTAGATTTAGACCCTCTTAAAAACTAAAAACTGGGGCTCTGACATTTGGAGGATGGTACAGCACATGAAGAAAGAATTCTCATAGACTCATCCCCTACCCAAAACTTTGGTTCAGCCTCTTATGAGGCACCTACATGAATATACACATTGGGAGCATGATGCCTTGATGAATTTGGTGGGACCTCAATTTAGAGGACCCCATTTACAACTAACTGTTCATGTGCTTGGGGTGGTCCAAGGATAGAAAGGTGACCTGTTACACAGGGAGCCCAACATATGGGGTCCACACTTTTGATGATTGGCAGTTTCAGTCAGATGCCAAGACTCGTATTGGTAGATACCTTTTCAGGCTGAGTAGAAGCTTGTACTACCCGGAGGAAAGAGAGGAGCATCTAAGGTTACCGGAATCCTTCTGGAGGAACTCACTCTGTGATGAGCTCCTACTGGGAACTGGGCCTTTGCTGAGTTCCTGCATGTATACAGGAACAGGCCTCAGAGGACAATGGAAAGACGGGCATCAACAGCCCAGGGAAAGAGGCCAAGCAAATGAAGAATAACATGCTGGTGATGAAGGCTGTGGACAGACAGCTACTGAGATGGCTCAGCATCTCCTCCTCCTACAGCAAGGATGTCAACAGACACCCATTGCCAGCAGGATGAAGGAGCCCACTCCACAGAACCCTGGACATTTCACAAGAGTGATAATGGACCCTCCTTTGTAGCAGAGGTAACCCATAACTAAGCAAAGCCCTACACCTAGAATAGAAAGTAGACACATCCTGGAATTGATACAAGCAACCCATCTAAATTGAGATAGGGTGTTGCTGCTTGCCCTCCTCTGGATAAGGGTAGCCCTTTAGAAGCAGGCTTAATTTAAGCCCCTAAAACAAAAGTTTATGACAGTTTATTACCCTTTCTAGCACCACAAGGTAAGTATGGTAATATAACCATAAGTAAAAGGGAATAGAGTAAAACAATATGTCAAGTGAGTGGGTCAGGTGCTAACCAGTATACATGAGTTTGTCTCTTTCAGGTCCCTGTCCCCGTTGGAAGCAGAGAAGTGGAAGGAACCCTATGAAGTGGCCTCTAACAACTCACACCTAATAAAATTCTTAGAAGTGAAACCTTGGATACCTCATCCAAAGTAAAGAGGTGTAGACCCTAGCAGAAGGGCAGCCTTTAGGCGATCTAACATATCTGAGAAAAAGGAAAAAATGAAAATGTCAATATTTTCTCTAATCTTTCTTCAGTTATTTGTTCTGCCTATAAGACAGAGGGACAACTCCTTAGTGAGGATTTTCCCAGGCTTTCGCCTCTACTGTTGATCTGTCTTATTGCCGGGTGTGCTATCCTAAACCTGTTTGGTACAAGTATTTCTGTACATGACTTCTGAATTTGCAGGAGCTGGTCTCTCAGATCACCTACAGGGTACAACTAATAGCTCTGTGCTCAGAGGTCCCATGTTTCTCTTTTAACCCATCCCTGTATTGGACATTGTGTGCAAGGCAACAGTCCATTTCACCTTGTCAATCCTCATGATCATAGTTATTGCTTATGCCCTTTTTCACCTGATAATATGTACCTTCCATCTAAAACATCACCCCATTTCAGCAGGATGTAGCTTGATGGCTGTGTTGCCCCTCCTTTCATATCTATGAGAGGGTAAAATTAACAGTGGGGAATATGTAACAGAGAAAATGTCCTGAAAAGGGGTAAAAATGTTTTCTGTCTCTTCAAAACCCCCTTACCCTTTTTGAGAACTAAAACCTATATCTCTGCCTCAGGCCAGTGGTTGAGAGGGGTGAGGGAGTATCCTTTGTTCTTTGTGCCACAGGAGATGACTCAAGGGAGTTGTCTGAGTGGAGGTCATGAGATTGTCTTAGTCAAAGATTGGTTGAACCTGGACTGAGGTAACAAGATTGTCTTAGCCAAAGATGAGATGAATCAGAACCTTTAAACTCTGTACTTCTGCTCAGAAACAGGATGTTGGTACTTTGAGATATGAGTCTGCCAACCTCCTCATTTGCCAGCAAATTAATAAACTCTTTCCTTCTCCTCAAATAAATAAATAAACTTAACAAATTCTCTATTTCAAATTATCCTATACTGTAAACCTATTGGTAACATATAACAATGATACTTGTAGTATGTTGCTCATAGAATTTTCCTGGGGATAAAATGAAAGCAAAAATGTGAATGTGCTTTCTAAAATAAAGCACATTCACAAGATACAATATTATCTATAATTTTAATTGTCTTTGGAATTGAATTTCATGGTAAGTATGAGTTAGTTGAAAGTTACATATGTCAAACTCTAATTTTCAAAGAAATAAGTTGTTTGGGAAGAAAATGCACTAAATGCTATTTTTGACAATTTAGATAAATTTGAAAATTTAAAGCCAGTGTCGTTATTATTCAAACAGCATGGAAGCATAAGGCTGTGTGTGTGTGTGTGTGTGTGTGTGTGTGTGTGTGTCTGTGCTTCTATATGCTTCCATATATGGGCATGTTTACACAATTATATAATCCATAATATACTATTTATATAATGTATAACATAGCAGATGAAATGTTTCATTGCATACATAACATATGCATATAGTTATATCTAGATTAATAGTTATGAAGATATTATTGTAATCATATTTTTGGTACTACATTGTTACATCTAATTTACACATATTGACTTAATTAGAGCTTTCATCTGTTTCATGTGTTCTTTTCAAGAATGTAAGGATATATAAGGTACATAATATTTTTCCCATTTTGCACATGCGGGATTCAAGGTTCAGAGAAGTAACGTAACTGTCTCATTGTCATAGCCATGCTTAAAATTCAAATTGATATAGTGACAACTATATATTCTCTCATCCATACCCTGATATTTTGACTTTTTATCTTATAATATCTTTCCGATTAATTAGTTTTCCTATTTTCTCAATATATTCCACTAGAAGCTTATCATTCTAATTTATAAAAGTAGGAATAAAACACTTTTGATGATTTTATTACTCATGGTAATTAACAACTGTCTTGGTCCTTTTTGCTATGCATACCTAAATTTTGTAAATTATATAGGTTGGAGATATATACATAGAAAAAACTACTTTTATAAATCTTATACAACAAGAAAGGATATAAAGAGTAAGGAACCATTATATAGATATAGAATATAAGAATACAGAGTCAGTAATCTTGGTTATTGTAGATGTCACAAAAAATTTTCTTCAATAAAATAGGATTTATATATATATATATATTTACAGTTGAGAGGGTATAAGAGTATAACATATATAGAAAATATTTTTAATTTGTGCAGACCTCAATGTCAGCATAAAATTATTCTAAAATTAAACCTTGATTTTTGAATATAGTGTAGGTTATTCTATATGATTATAAATATAACTATTCTTACATATGGGTATATACACTATAAATTAATTATAAATTACTATTACTGTATAGCTATCATGTATAGAACAGTATATTTACAGACATTTACATTTAACTTGATAATCTAAACATTTAATAATCTACTAGGAACTATTCTTAAAATAATGCATAATTGCTGTGGTTAGACCCAAACATAATTTGCAGTGAAGTTTGTTCTTTTCATTACTGTACTATGATATAAGTAAAAGAAAATCATTTCATTTTGTATCATAAACACATTTGGAATGAATTTAAAGATAAATTTGCTTCATCTGTTTTATAGTTTGGGTAATTCTCTGTTGAGAATGGAATTTTGAAATGAAAGAATTAGCATATTTGAAAATGTCCCTAAATTTTTATAAATTATTAAGTCTTCATAGTTTATTATTGTTTCATGCTAAGGAACACATTTGAATTTAGAGAGGTATATCAATGCATCAGAATCCAATTTCAAAAACTGAAATATGTATATAATTTATGTGATTAGAATAATTTATTATACTTATAGAACATTTATATATCTCTATAATGCATTTTCCTTATATGATCTCTATTGGTATTTCCAACCATCCTATAAAAATTGCATGGCAAGGATTTTCACAATTTCAAAACTGAAAGATGTGCACTCTCAAGTATTCTGCCTGAGGTACAGTGATTCAGTGATTCTGACCTACGGCTAGAATCCGGATCACCTAAATCCCTACAAATGGAAAGAAGATGTTTCCTTATGTGTTAAAGAAGCTTTTAATAGCCATTAGGCTTGATATAATTGCTCTATAAATGGCATCAAAAAGAAATTTCATGTATTTTATGTACAGGTTTTTCTATTTTCACGACAATATTGTTAACAAGATAGAACAATCTATGCAAAATTAAAGCACATTTATTATGATTCTCCACTGAATAGCCATTGACAATATTCAAATGACAGTAAATAATCATTGAATGCAGTAATAATTTTATTTCTATACACTATACACTGATTTAACACAACATTCATCCATCAACAAATATTTATTGAGCATTCAATATGTGCCATGCACTGGTCTAGGTACTTATAATTCATCAATAAACAAGACAGACACGTTCCAGATCTTTTGAAATTAGCATGTTAACTAAGGATAACTGACTTTAAACTGTAACTATGATAAATAAAAGTATGTTGGGTGGCAATAAGTATACTAGAAAAAGAAAGTTAAATCAAGCAGTGATAGTGAGGAATGGCAAAAATATAGTGAAGAGAATGGTATTGGGTAGCAATTTGTGTAAACCTCAGGTAAACCTCAATGAGAAGATGTTTGAACAATGACCCCAATATGGTGAGATAGTAAATCATGCAGATGCCCAGAGAAGGGAGTTTCTGGCAAGGGCAACAAGTGCAGCAAGGGCCCCTAGTTGGTAATGTGCCTGGTGTCCTGGGATATTTGAAGAAGGGAAAGGCCAGTAGTACTAGAAAAGAGTGGGCAAGAAGGGGAACAGGAAGAGATGAGGCAAAGGAGAAAGCAAAAGACCAGCTAATGAGAGACTTCCAGGGCCACTGCAGCAAATATATGGGGAGTCCTTGGAGGATTTTTAAGCAGAGGAGTAGTGTTACCTGACATTTTATCAGAATCACACTAAGTGTGGTGTTGATAATACAAAGTAGGAGGGCAAGTTGGGAAGCAGGAAGACCAGTTAGGAAGCTAATGAACTAAATCAAGTAAGACATTAGTGGCTTGAACCAAAAAGTGGTCATAAAAAGGGTCTAATTTTAGGTACATTTTGAATGTAGAAAATATGATTTTATGACCAACTGGATGTGGGATGTCAGAGATAAAGGGAAGTCAAGAAGGATGGTAAGGTTTTTGTCTTGAGTAACTTAATGGATACAGTTGTCATTGCTGAGGCGGGGCAGGCTGTGTTAGGAACAGGTTTAGTGTAAGGAGAAATCTGGAATGTTTGGTTTGAGATATATTGTGTTACATATGCCTACCCATTTTATCCAATAGGCAGTTGGATACAGAAGACCTGAGCTACAGAAAATGGTCTGTACTGAAGGTGTGGGGATAGTTGGCATAGAGATGGTACACAGTGTCAGGAACTGAATGAGATCAGCAAATGAGAGAGTATAGTTAGAGCACAGAAAAGGGCCAGCGACTGAGGCCTGGATCACTCCAACATTGAGGTTTGAGGGAAGAGAAAAAACGAGCAAAGCATGAAAAAAAAAAAATTCCCAGTGAAGTGGAAGGAAAATTAATGAAATGTGGTTTCTTAGAAGTGAAGTGAAGAAACTTTTATGAGATAGAGCATGTGGTAAACTAAATACATACTGAAAATTATCCATTTGCGAGATACAGTTCAAGAGCAGTTTCATCGGGGGTGAAGAGAAGAAACACTTTTTTGGGTAGCTGAAGAGAGGAATTAGAGACTACAAATGTAGAGACATATTTTGAGGAATTTTACTGCAAAGAGAAGCAATGAAATGCAACAAAATTTTTATTTTAAAAAAATGGAATAAATAATGTTTCTTATTTATATGTGAATGGGAATAACCTAACAGAGAAGAGGAAATTTATGATGTAAGAGAGATGACATTTGTAAGACCAAAATCCTTGAGTAGGGAGGGAAGGATGGGATCCATTGACTAGGTGAAGGGATTGGCTTTACATAACATCAACTTTAAATGATGCAATTAATTTATCATTATGTATTTAAGTATGCACCCAAAAGTCCTAAATTGATTTCTATAAATTCAAACATATTTCTAAGTTAATGCAAATTACTGTGTCTATAAAATATTTTGCTTGTATTCTCTGTAAAGATAACAAGATCCATCTCAACAACATATCTGGTAGCTGAGTATAATCAAACTGAGATCAATTTTTAGACATGACACACACATTAAAATGACTCATTCAACAAATGCTTGCCGAGGATTTACTGTATCCTCTAATTCTTTCCTGAATAAGTACTGCTTCTTGTCAAGAGCATGGATTAAAATAAAGCCAGTGAGAAATCGTTATATATTAGATGTGTATAATTGCTTTAATTTTTTGACTGGACAATGCCAATGAAATCAAAGATTCAATCCATAGCATCAGGAGTGAGAAAATATTGCAAAAAATATTGCAAATATGTTTTTGTTGAAAAGGTGTTTTTAAATTAAAAGATTGAAACTCACAAGTTAAAAATACTTGGATTTTTATGCACTGACTTTAGAAGCAATCGTGATATAATTTCTCAATGTCTGAATCCTTAAAGAATCAAAATTTTCTTTAAGATAATTTTGTTTCTAGAAAAGACCTCAATACTTTATTTTTATTTTGTACATGCCAAGAATTGATTCACAAAATATCCAGGCATCTCTTCATTGTATAAAAGTCAAAACTGCTATTTTCCAAAGAATTAAAGCAGATATATATATATATATATATATATATATATATATATATATATATAAACTTTAAGAAACATTTTCAAAGGATTATTTTCATAAAAATAGTAAAGGACATGGGGAGCACTGTAGGGGGGAAGGGCATGCCTTTAACCCTCGCTTGGGTGAGGCAAAGACATAAAGTGTAACCATAATGTTTGTACCCTCATAATACCCTGAATAAAAAAATATATATAATATATTATAAATATTGACCAGACTTAAAAATGAGTATTAAGTAAATACATACTGATTTCAAAGACATGAATACAAGTGTTACCTTGGAATAGCATATCAAATTTTTGTATAGTTCTATTTGTCCCTTAGATATTAAATTTCCTCTTTGATATCAAAGCATAGCAGTTGTATCTGTCCACCCTTGTCCAATTAGTTTAAACTTCTCATTTATTCATTAAAGAGTATATTTTATATTTTCTGATAGCTTTGTAATTTTTATTAAATATTGTATTCTTTGAAAGTAATATATTTAAATTGGTTTGATATAATACATTTGTTGCCTCCTAATGTACCTTTTTTATTTATTCATGTACATTAGTAAATACTTATATCAATTTCTGAATGTCTCTAATACCACAACAAAGTTGTTATCACTGATTTGAGGTATTTGAGTGCCTTTCAGTTATTTTGCACTTATGACTACCCTTTCTGACAATATCATGCCTTCAATACTTTATTCTCTTCAAATGTTATGTTATTATCTAGTTTATGTATTCATATTCAGCATTTTTATTTCTCTACTCTTCAACGCATTTGCACCTTCTCAAAACTCCAATTTTCTGATGTTCCAACTTGAGGAACTATCTCATGAAAAGCTTCACTTTATTGCAAACTGCTTTTAATTTCACACTTATTTGTAGCGTATTTGTTTATGTAATAACTGCATATCACATAAGAACATAATTACCATGAATAAATCTGTTGTTGGCATACGGTTGGCTCTCAAATAAGTATTGGTTAACTGAGTGAATAAAGGAATATTTGCACTCACATATAAAGCTATGTTCTGCATTAATGAGAACACAGGTTCAGCTGCTGGAACAAAGAATCAGAATAACGGTGACCAGAGATATAGTGTCAATATGGCGGGGATTCAATCTACTTCTAACTTACTAAACTGCCATTTTTAGTGCATTACTAAAATCTACCTGGTCTGCAAGGAATCATAAGCAAAGCTGTATTCCCACCAGCGAGAGGAGGAAAAAGACACTGTGAGGGCACATTCATTTCCGGGTCATGCATTCGCCAATTCTCTTAACATTAGTCAAAAGTAATCACAAATCCTCAACTTGCTGCAATAAAATCAGGAATTCTAGTCTTTATTCTAGGTAGCCCATGTCTATCTAAAATTTAAGGTTTCATTACTAAAGCAAGATGGGGAGTTTATAGCAAACTTTGTTCCCTCACTTGCTTACAATCATATTTTTTACATCTTTCTTGATTTTTGGACTTTGATTTTTGGAAAAAAAATAACTAAAGTTTTGAGACTTGTAAAAAGTAAAAGAAAATGCAACACAAACCAAAAATCTTTTCTTCGTATTTTTCTTCTAATTTTGATTAAAACTAATCATGTTATATAAATATAGAGAAAAGATCTTAATTATATCCCAATCCTGTATATATGTGCATACACAGATGCATATTTTATATATGTATATATAAATGCAAACACACGTGCACAAACACATATTACTTCTCTACTTTTAAAAATATTTGCATCTTCTTAAAACTCTAATTACCTAGTGTTCTAATCGGTGAAGTTTGTGATAGCAGTCTACATCATTCATTAGGATGAATTTATTATTTTTCTGGGTTTTGCTTCTAGTAGGATGTTTTAAATGTCTTACATCTGCTGTAAAAGAGAGGCTGTGCATCTACCCCTGCATTTTTATGAGGTGATAAAAGAAGGCAAAAAATAGGAAATGCCTTATAAAAATAGAAATATTTAGATATTTGGGTAAGGGATATGAGGTAAACCATTGGTGATTTTTATATGATGATTTTGAAAGAATACAGATAAAACAATGTAATGTTTTATATTATTATAAATCATCTATTTGTTTATTATGTATAAATTTATTATAAAAATACATAAAAAGAAAACTAAAATTAGGAATATGTAAAAGATTCATGCATTTTAGAAGAGACTGTATGGTCCCCCAAACATAAAATTTGTGCACAGAGCAACCAAAAGCCATAAATCATTATCGGCATTTTTTGTTTGTTTGTTTGTTTTTTGAGGCAGAGTCTCACTGTGTTGCCCAGGCTAGAGTGCCGTGGCGTTAGCCTAGCTCACAGCAACCTCAAACTCCTGGGCTCAAGCACCCTTTCTGCCTCAGCCTCCCGAGTAGCTGGGACTACAGGCATGCGCTACCATGACTTGCTTATTTTTTCTATATATATATTTTAATTGTCCGGCTAACTTCTTTCTATTTTTAGTAGAGACGGGGTCTCGTTCTTGCTCAGACTCCTTTTGAACTCCTGAGCTCAAACAATCCACCCGCCTCAGCCTCCCAGAGTGCTAGGATTACAGGCATGAGCCACCGCGCCCGGCCGTTATCAGCATTTTTGATTATTCTTAAAAATCAATCTGAAACAAATAAGAGTTTGTAGAGAGTCAGCCTGTGGCAAAAACAGATAGGATATGGTGACACTTTGTTGATAGGTACTTAAGAAGACCAAACATTTCATATATGCCTTAAGGGAGCTTTTCTGACCTTTCATGCTTGGTTGAAATATACTATTTCCCTCCCTGAAACTTAGTTTACTGTGAGGCACTCTTCAATGTTGTACAGCCACAAACCCTCTAGGAAATTAATAAAATGGTGCTTAGCTGCCGTTGCTTCAGCCTTATTGCAAGGATTAAACTGCCCTGTTCTTAATTGCAGAGTAAAGATTGCTATTGCCGCTTTTTCAGTTGTAATAAAGTGAAGTAGTCTCTGAAGAATAATGACAGAATTAGGCAGGAATGACTCACCTCTTGTCTTCTAAGGGAAACGCTCTTTGTTTCCATGGAGACATATTTTGTGTATGATGAAAGGTACATAAGAGAAGGAGAAAAGTTAAGAGGTGCAGGGTTTCATTCAGAGGGGTTAATACGATATGCGGACTCATTTGGTTTCAGCGGAATCATTAGTGCAATTGCAGAAGGAACATTCTCTCCCAACAGTCAATTAAACATCAGCAATTTTGCCAACAGCACAAAACTGGTGTTGAATATACACACTTGAACTTTTTCTCCATTTAATATTATAATTAAGATGTTTGCCTGTAAGTTTTAGTATTCAAACTAACTCTACCATCTATAAGCTCTGATGTACTTGGTCAGAGGAGGATTGTTTATATTCATATTAAAATAAGAAAATATAGAATCTGATGACAAACTACTGAGATATTTTAATAAATATTTATATACAATCAAATTTTTTCTCCCCACCAAGAGTAAACACATTATAAAATAATGTGGTAACATGCTCTATTCAATGTTAAATACGGAGAGATACAACTTTATCATCAGCAACAATATCAATATTGTCATAATCAACAACGTTAGCAGCCTATGCAAAAGTGTCACTTAATGGGGTGCTTACTATGTTCTAGGCTGGATTTTCTAGGCAGCTAATCATCATTTAGAGCCTATTTTGACCTCAGGACTGTGTACTCTTCCAACTCTCTCAACACCTCTTCAATTACTTAGGTATGTGTCAAGATTCCATTTTATCTATTTCTCCTTTAGTTGTGGTATTGGACCACAGTTTCAAACTACTGGAAAAAATGTTCATGATTTTCTGTAATCCAATCTAATGTGACTATTTTGTGGTTCACATAATTGGAATATTACATATTATTTTTTAGTCATCATATTTTCAGTTGTTTCAATGTTCTATAAAAGCATTTTAAGATAAAATGTTTTGCTTATCAGGAAAAAATGCATAGTAGTACATGTGTCATCTGACATTTTACAACTAATGCTTAAAAATATTTATAGAGATAAAACCAAACTATTTAGGGTTCTTAGAACGATGCAAACTGAAATATATTTTCAAAACAATGAAATCTTGTTCTTAGAAAATTAAACGAAAAGTTTCTTCTCAATTTTCTGATGTCAATGTGATAGCAGTTAAAGTTGAACAGAAAGGTGTGTTAGATGATGATTATTCACTTGGAAATATGGTCTCTCAAGATAGACTCAGGTAACACCTCTCAGCTAAAATGTAGGTGATTATGCTGCAAAGTGAATTGCCAGCACATTTATCATGATTTATGAATATGTCGTAGAGATAATTTTTATAATGACTCACTAAAAAAAATGGGAAAATCTAAGTCTCCACCTCATTCATCTTACTACTCTGTTTATGAAGCTCCTGAAGCAGGAAAGTTCAAGGGCACCATAGGGATTGGAAGCAGCTGTTTGTGGCCTTGTGCTCACAATTGATAAGAGTCATGACTCTCACTCCTCCTCCAAATTATGGAGATTTTGTATATTGACAAGCAATTTATGTGTACATTATTTTCTAATATTGGCATACACACTTGGTGGTCAGTGAGGTTGAAATGAAAAAAATCAGTACTAAAATTTATGTTTCTTATGGACCAATTTACATTAACCTTATTGAGTCATGAATGTCCAATATTTTTCTATATAAACCTATCAAATATATTTCTTTTATAAGAAATTCGTGCTGATATTTTATATCTCTGTTTAATAAATAGTATGTTTTTAGCTTTTTTTTTTTTTTTATAAAAAGTCCTACTAGATAGAGAATGGCTTGATATTGGCCAATGCACAGAGAAAATGATATGTGCTCAGATTCTGAAAGAATGTTTAAATGTTTTCTAGAAACACAAAGAAAGGAAGGGCCTTTCGAGATGAGGGGATCAAATGCATTAATAAAGCCATGCAAATATAGAATGTCAAGGTATGGTATGGATTAGTACAAATACAATATGCTTCAGGGAGATGTAAGGGATTGCCAGGAAATTAAGCTAAAGTTGCAAAGTGTGTCAAGAATAAAAGTAATAACAAATCTAAAATTTTTAAAAATTTTCTCTGCTGCCAAGGTGAAAGAAAAGTTTTATCTTCTTCCTTTTGTTAGAGCATTTCTTCTAGGAAACTTGTAAATTCTTTTTCTCTCTTCAAAATGTATGTAAATCTTTTAAAAAGGCAAATAATATATTGTTATTAACTATAATAACCATGTTGTACAATGGATCTCCTGAATTTTTCTTCCTGTCTAGCTGAAATTTTGTATTCTTTAACCAACATCATCTCAATTCTTCCCACCATCAGCCAACCCCACTTCTGCCCCTGGTAACC